>CAUYRH010135030.1:0-20358 GCA_963574655.1 Perodicticus potto | reverse complement strand
GTTCGAAAGCTTTGTCTTCCATGTCAGAAATCCTTTCTTCTGCTTGCTCCTTTCTGTTACTGAGGGATTCTACTGTATTTCTCAGATCTTTGAGGGCTACAACTTCTTGTCTCAATGTGTCAAAATCTTTGGTCATTTTGTCTTTGAATTCGTTCAGATGTTGAGACATCTTTTGGATTGCTATTTGAAATTCTAATTCCATCTTTTCCTCCACTGCACTGATCTTGGATGTTAACCAGACTCTGAATTCAACTTCTGACATCTCAGCCATTTCCTTATGCAAGGGATCTTGTGCTGTATCTACCTTGTCGTCCTTGGGAGAGTTGATCTACTCTGATTATTCATATTGCCAGAGTTTTTCTGTTGCTTATGCCTCATGATTATTTTTCACTGTTGCCTATGACTGTCCTCAGAGTTGGGGAGGTGTCTATCCCAGATCAGACCCTGGCAGAATCACTCTGTTGTTACTGGATCTTTGTAGGGAGTGACCCTGTGTCTCTAATGATTTCTCAAACCTGGCAGGGTGTAGAGCTTAAATCCTCCTCAGCCTGCTTAGAAGACACTTCAAATTGCTAACTTGGGCTAAGCGAAGTTTTCCCAGGAAAGCACTTCTGGCTGGGAGAGGTTTTATTTGGATTGTGTCTTGCTCATGTTCTGAAACTGTCTACTATCTGAATTTCTGCATCTCTTGCCATGCTTGGGGAATTCTCTTCCATATTATCTTGGAGTAGAATATCTGTGCCTTTAGGACCATTCTCCTAAAGGAATTCCTTCTCCTTCAGGAATTCCTATAAGATGAATGTTTGATCTTTTGGAGTGGTCGCACAGTTCTCTCAGGTAATGATCAGTATTTCCTCTCCTCTTTTCTGCTTCTTTGAGCATTTAGGAGTGCTTAAAACTTTGTCTTCAACTTCAGAGATTCTTTCTTTGCCTGCTCTACTCTGTTACTAAGGGATTCTACTGTATTACAAAGTTCCTTGAATAACTTACTCATTTCCTTAAGCTATGCTATTTCTTTTCTCATTATGTCCATATCCTTGGTGATTTTGTCTTTGAATTCATTGATTTCTTGAGACAACTTTTGAACTACCCTTTGAATTTCAATTTCTTACTTTTCTTCTATTCCTTTGATCTTATTTACCATCCCAATTCTGAATTCTACTTCTGACATTTCAGCCATTTTTTCATGAATGGCATTGTCTAGTTTATCTCCATTGTCTTTCCTTGGGAAGTTGATCTACTCTGATTATTCATGTTGCCAGAATTCTTCCTCTGGTTCTGCCCCATGAGTAATTTCTGCAGTTTGGCTATTTCAAGTGCCACTATTTTGAAGCTCTCACCTGTGAGGTAAACCGAGAGGTCTTTTGTCTCCTGCTCATTTTCAGGTAGCCTGCAATGAGCCTCCTGCTTGGAGGTGTTTCATCCTCGTGGCACTGGGCTTTATACCTGGAATTTCTTCACTAGGATCCTCCTTCTTGGAGTTGCAGGTTGCCACAGAAAAGATGATGTGTAAGATGATGTGTACTTGTCTATCTTCTTTCCTATATCAACTCCTCACCTTCAGTTTCAGTGGCAAAATCTGTCCAGAATCTCTCCTTCTGATCAGGACCCTCTGGCTAAAGTTGCCTCTCATTGGCCATCTTCTTCCTTCTCCTTCCCCCTAGTTTCTTAATAAAACTTTTTACTTTTCATTCTTTGAAAAAATTATAGTCTTTTTAGTGGGCATAAAATAGCATCTCACTGTAGTTCAAATTATACTTGCCATGTTATGGTGAGAAACTTTTCATGTGGTTCTTGGCCATTTGTAAGTCTTCTTTAGAGTAATGTCTATTCATAGCCTTTTCGTACTTCTAGATTAGCTTATTTGCATTTTTATTTTTGAGTTTGAAATATTCTCATGTAATATGGATATTAGACTTTTATCAGATATACAGTTAGCTGTAAAGTTTATGAACAACTTAAAATTACACACTACTTTAAATTGCACATGAACTTTATGGCCACCCTGTATAATGTGCTAGTGCTTTCTCACATGTTTAGATTGGTTATTCACTTTATTCACTGTTTCCTTTCATTTACAAAATTTTGAAATTTCAATGATGATAACTTATGTTTCCTTGGTTGCTTCTGCTTTTGGTGCTGTGTATACAAAATTACTTTCAAATATAAGTTCATAGAGATTTATACCCCTGTTTCCTTTTAAGGGTATATAGTATGAGTTATTCCATTTAGATAATTGATCTATTTTGAGTTAATTTTAAAATTCACATTGTACAACTGTGTGAAAATGTTTTATTTCTTTATAATCTTATCCTGTAAGTTTTCTCCATTTTCAAGTTATTTATTTATTTATTTATTTACTTACTTATTTATTTTGTACTCTTTCAACTTTGTTAAAGACTAAGATATGAACACACTCATTAGCCTAAGCTGTCACAGGGTCAGGATCACCAACATTAGTCTTCTTCCTCATACAAATCTTGTCCCCAATTCAGGGTCTTCAGGGGAAATAATAGTCATGAATCTGTCATCTCCTATAATAACAATGCCTTCTTCTGAAATATTCCTGATGGATCTACTTGAGGCACTTTTACAGTTAACTTTGCTCTGTAATAAGGAGAAGGAGAACACTCTAAAATATCAATAAACTGAAAAGTACAACAAATACTTAAACCAGTAACCATCATATACTATCATTATCAAGTATTATGAACTGTATGTTATAGTTTTATATGACTGGCAGCACACTAGGTTTCTTTACACTAACATCAGAACAAACATATGAATAATGTCTTATGCTATGATATTAGGATGGCTACAACATCACCGGGCAGCAGGAAATTTTCAGCTCCATGGTAATCTTGTGAACTAATCATCATATTAAATGGTCTATTGTTGGCCAAAATGTCATTACTTAGCACATGACTATGTTTTAACATTTTTCTGTTTTCTTACTATGATTGATTTCTGGGTTTATTCTCTTGTCAGAAAAGAACTTGGGATGATTTCAATCTTCTTAAATGTTTTAAAACTTGTTTGGTGATCTAACATGTGATTTATCCTAGAAAATATTCCCTGTATACTTGAGAAAAATGTGTGTTCTTTTGCTAGTGAGTGAAGAGTTTTATATATATATAACTCTCTGTCTTGTTGGACCACCCTAATAAAATACCTTATACTGGAAAATTTATAATCAACAGAAATTTATCACTCACAGTTATCAGGCTGAGAAGTCCAAGATCAAGGTGCATGCTGGTTAGGGCTCATACTCACCTTCTGCCTCAGAGATAGCACATTCTTGTTGCATTTGAACATCATGGAAGAGTCAAATAAGCTCCCTTGGTCCCCTTTCATAAATGCTCTAATTCCATTCATGACAGCTCCATCCTCATGCCCTAATGATAACTTAAAGTCCCTATCCCTTAATACTATTACATTGATAATAGGCATCAACATTTGAATTTTGTGGAATCATAAAGATTAAACATGAATTCAGTACACTACAGGTGTTTAGGCCCATTAAATTTGTGCTATTATTCACATCGACTGTTTTATATTGGTTTTCTTTTTGGATATTTTACCATTATTGAAAATAGAGTATTGCAATCTCCTACTGTTATTGTATCTCTGTCAATTACTTCTTTCAAATATGTCAATACTTTGTATGTGAGTGCTTTGACATTGTTGCATACATATAGTTGTTAAATCTACCCATCCAATTACCATATTAAATCTAATAACCTGCTTTGTTTCCAGAGAAAGTTACAGCCTATTTTGTCTCATATATCACACGCTTTGCATAAAATATAAGTATTCTATTCCTTTACATTTAGTCTATGTATTTCCTAAAATTAGAAAAGAGTCTTTTCTATTCAGTGTGTCATGGATCTTCCTTAAAAATCTGTGCAGCTGCTGTATGCTTTTTGTTTGAAAAATTTAGTGATTTACATTTAAATTTATTATTGATAGATGAGGACGACTGTTGCCATTTTCTTCATTTTTTTATGTTTTAAAGTATTTTTGTTCTTCTCTTCCTAATTTGATACCTTCTTCTCTTATTTGATAAGTTCTTATAGTGATTGCTTGTATTCATTTTTTCTTTATGTTTTGCATATCTATTATAGGTTTTCCTTGTGTTTATTTTGAGGCTTTTAGAAGATCTTTCTTAGTTTATAACAATTTATTTATATATTGATAAGTTAATTTGAATCACATACAAAAACTCTATACGTTTATGTACCCCCACACATGTACATTTTGTATTCTTATAGAGTTTGCTTCTTTTCATAAGCGCTTTCATTAACAAGTTTTATTTTTAAATTTTTGTATTAGGGTTTAGTAATTTACTCATAATCATTTACAATGTTATATTACCTGTATTTGTCTATATGTTTATCCTTACCAGAGAGATATAGGCGTTCTACAGGTTTTCTATTTTGTGTTTTTCTTTCCATTTAAATAATTTTTTTAAGTACTTTTTGTAAGGCATGCAATACTTTCCTAGACTTTGTCTAGGAAAAACTTCATTTTTAAAAGATAGGTTTTTTTTTTTTTTTTAGATACAGTATCTTGATTTGCAGAGTATTTTTTTGTCAGTACTTTGAGTTTATCATTATCATCCCACTGTTTCTTTGTCTCAGTATTTCTAGTGAGAAATACACTGATGATTTTATGGGGTTCCCTTATAAATGATAACTTGCTTTTCTCTCAGTACTTTTAAATTTTTCTTTGTGTTTGATCTTTGTTTCCTTGTTTGTTTTTGTTTTTTGAGACAGATCTCACTCTGTAACCTGAGGTAGAGTGCCCTGGTATCAGAGTTTCTAACAGCAAACTCAAACTCCTACACTTAAATGATCCTCCTACCTTAAATCCCAAGTAGCTGGGACCACAGGAGCCTGCCACAATGCCCATTTAATTTTTCTATTTTTACTTGAGAAGGGGTCTCACTTAGCTGTAGAGTTCAAGAATCCTCCTACCTTGACCTCCTAGTGTGCCAGGATTATAAGCATGAGGCTCTGCACCCAGCCAGTAGCTATATTTTACCTTAGCACACTTGTTTTTGTCTCCACTACTGTCCTGAGTTTCCTTCCAAACACTTTTTCAAATGGAGTGTAAGCCTTGTGGTTGTTCTAAACTCTAATCCCCTATTACTCTGCAAAATACATAGTGATATGGCATCAATAAGTGGAGATAGAGAATTATTGTATATTCCCTAATTAGTTCTTAGTCTTTTATGCATTGAGATCATGACAAGGTAGGTAAAAAAAGAAGAGAAGAGGTTGCTGAATTTGCTTTTTTCCTTTCCCCATATTGATTCTGCTCTAATAAAATCTGTTTTATGGATTCTTTAAAGTAATTTCCCTTAAAGGCAGACCTTTTTAATGAGAATAGTAGATTCTGGGTGTATTTCAACAGGGTTACAATTTTTCTCTCCCTGAAAGAAGTATTAAAGTATTTAGATACATAAAAATACTTTACATTTTTTATTAAATTATAACTGTGTACATTAATGCATTTATGGGGTACAATGCACTGATTTGATACGAACAAGTGTTTTTATTTTTATTTTTTTAATATTGATTTGCTCCTAGGAAAACTGAAAAAAGTTTTGATTTTAATTCTGACATCAGTTTCTTTATTTTGATTTTATTATTTTTTATTTTTTTAGAGACAGTTTCACACTCTGTTGCTTGGCTGGAGTACAGTAGTATAGTCACAGCTCACTATAGCCTTAAACTCCTTGGCTCAAGACATTCAGTCTCCCAAGTAATTGGTACTGCAGATACGAATCACCATGCCCAGCTAATTTTTAATTTTCCTTATTTTTTTTAATGAGACAAAATCTTGCTATGTTACCCCAAATCTGTTTCTTTAAGAGCCACTCTCTAAACTGCAACAGTTTCTATTTCTGGCACATTTCTTCTGAGATCTATCCAATTTCCTTAGTTTCAGGTTGGAATTGTGGTTCTCCTCCTTTCTCCTGTCAAAAGACATTTCATTTTGCTTGGCTGAGGTATAACTTTGTCCTTCAACAGTTTCATTTGATCCCTATTAGTTTTTTTGGTTGTTTGTTTCTAATTCTGCTGTTATGGTCTGCTGATAAAATGCCTGGAAAATCTAGAAAGGCAATGCTTTCCTGCAGAATAATTTGATTCTATATTCTTGGCTTTCCTTGATGTTGTGTGAATTGTTCTGTGTAAACAGGAAATTTCCTATGCTGTCACTGAAAGCCATGTGCCCCTTAGTTTTTTATTTATGTTCCTCCGTAATCTAGTGTATATTTGTAATCCTGGTGCACTCTTCCTGTGTCTGATTACATTCAAGGACATTTTTTATCAGGTTCAACATCAAGCAGATTTTCGGTAAGGAGAAGTGATCACACCAGGGTTTTTTTCTTTGTCTTTTAGGTAACTGGCCTAGGAAACAAAGATTCAGTGTCGCACTAAGATAATTCCGATGATTCATCTTATCTTTATTGAGTTTTTGATTACTTAGAAACACTGAACTTTAAAAGGGTTCAAGTTTTTATATACGTATAAACTTCAATATTGCTTTGAATATCAGTCTTGTTAAATAACTATTATTTAGCAATAACCCGTGATTTTGTTTTAATCAAGTCTTTTAAAGGTTTCTGCAAGATCAAAATCTCAGAATAAGACTTCTTGACCTAAAATTAACTTTGTAATTTTCCAGTTGTGTCCCTAAAGAGCATCAAAGAATATATCTTTCATATTATAGAGATATTGAATGACTATGCTTATTTGGTAAATCATATAAGAAGCTTTGCTAAACAAGAAATGGTGTTTAAATTCCTTTAAGTTATATTTATGGAAATGTGCTACTAAAATGTTTTCCAAAATTGTATGATATTTCTAAAATTCTGAGGTGTTGTGGTATTAATCATGTGTTATCAATCATGATTATGATAATTGTTGTATGCCACAGAAATAACTTAATTTCCTTTATAAGATTTTTAACCATGGGTATTTTGAGTTTTTGTCATCCATAGTGATTGATTTAAATTCTTCTCAATAAACATTTGTAATCAGCTGTATTCAAAAAGTGTTTTTCATTCACACCTGTAATCCTAGCACTCTGGGAGATCCAGGTGGATGGACTGCCTGAGCTCATAGGTTTGAGACCAATGAGTCAGAGCAAGACCTTAGCTCTAAAAATAGCTGGGTGTTGTGACAGGCTCCTGTAGTCCCAGCTACTCAGGAGGCTGAGGCAAGAGAATCGCTTAAGTCCAAGAGTTGGAAGTTGCTGTGAACTATGACGACACAGCACTCTACCAAGGGTGACTACATGAGACTCTTGTCTCAAAAAAAAAAACAAGTGTTTTTCATGAAAAGGCTTTAGCAAGCACTCTTGAACAATTATTTTTTGATAACTTTAAAATCAATGGACTAAATAAAATATTTAGAACTCTAATAAAGGAACTGATGGGTTCGTAAAACTACTAATCAAGATCAAGCAAAATAAAATTTACTTACATGAAGTTAAGTAATTGAGAAAGATAATGATTTTATGACATTTATTTAATAAAAATCATTGGTTCTTTAAATGTTTTGTTTTCCAGATTTTTTTATGTCATATATACATAGATCATGAATACATTTATGCCTTTGTGGGATTCAATGTGTTGATTATTTGAGTATTTGTACAAATGGGAGTGCTTACATCCTACTAATTAACACAACTTTCATCTCATTTACTTAATCACAGTGTTAAGACATTTGTGTTCAATACTTGATAGATTTGACTTGTACCCTTACAATATGCTCCATAGGTATGGTCCCTCCATTAACCCTCCTTCAAACCACCCTCTCCCTTCCTATCCTTCTCTCCTTCCCAAATTTTCTTTCCTATAGTTTATGAAACAATTTGTCACAAGTTGCAATAATTTGGTAAAATATACTTTTGTGTAGAAAGGTGAAGGATTTGCTTTGTCTCTCTACTTGGTTTATCTAAAATTCAGAAACTATTTATGAGTTTTCTTATTTTTATTTATATTCTCAATAGAAATATGTTATCTGATTTGTTACATTACCAAGGCTTTGGTTGAAATGTCATATTTAAGAATATGAATAAAAATTTTTGGCCCTAAGTGTTCACAACTTTGCAGTTAGTAAATAAGAATTGTCACTTCCTGGTAAGCCCAGAAATTTGAGACCGTAAGTAGTATGTGAAGCCTGCCTTGGTTTGACTTTCTAGTCTCAAGAGGATGTAAGTCTGAGATTCCCAAATGATCAGTATAGAAAAAATTGGTGATTTTAATTTTATTCAGCATTTTGTTTGTTAGGATGGAATGGTAAGATCCAAATTCCTTGCACGCGTAGCCAGAAATTCACGTTAACTATTAAATATTGTTTACTTATGGTTAAATATACAGAAACAGATCAAATTCTATCATGATCCTGGTCTCTTACACAATTCCAAGATTTCACACCATATCTGCCTTTATTCTGATAATAAATTCTCAGAGTGTCTTTTATTAGTTCATCCTGTGTTAACAGGAATATCAGAAAGGGAATCAAATATGAATATGGAAGTATAAATCTCTTCATGTAAGTTGATAGGGAAGTCAAAGTATTTTTTCACTGACTCTAAATCTTGGTGACAAAGCTTTATCTGGTTAAGAGATAAGTTTGCTTTATCAAGAACCTCCCCTTGGCAATTCAGAGGCTCTTTCCCTTCACCTAATCTCTGTGCCCAACACTTTATATATTTCAGTAAAGAGCTAAATAGTCATGCCTCTTTTTTTCCTCTCAAACTTGAGTCATGCATGCCCAGTTGGTAAGGAACACTCCAACAAGCCTCTTTCTCTATTTAGAAATTCTCCAGCAGGAGTGGTTACCCACATTTTTACTCATGCTCTTTTGATAAGTGCATTGGTTCTATTCAGAAAGGATATAAGTATTACACTCTGATTTCTAGAAAGAAGAGTCTGCTAAGAATTGTCTGTGTCCCCAGTCCCACCTTTTTGTCTATTGATATTAATTGTCACCAGATAACTGTGGTCTATTCTAGGCATGGGAACACATTAGCAGAATAATTCATTTTTTAAAGTTTATTAAATTTAGATTTATAATTCAATTTTAAACAGTATATCATCTCTAAAAATATATAATTAATATACAGTAACCTTGGGGAATGTCCCATATTTGTTTAGCTGGTGTCATATGCTTAGGCTAAATTGAGATAGCTTATCTCTTTTTCCCAGAGTGATGAGTTTCTTTGCTCACCACTAACACAGGCATTGATATTGGAAAGGCTGAGGAGTGCCCTAGGTTTCTATTCCCATAGCCTTAATAGTCTATCTTCTGAAAATTACAGTGTGTTTCATGCCCATATTTGAATAACATATACTTTTTTTGTGTGTGTGAAATTCACCATCATGTGCTCTGGCCCAGGGTTACCTACAGCTAGCTCTAGCCCTGAGACAGTGAGATTTAAAAATATGTTGTCTAGGTATCACCTACAAACGCTTTATTTCATACTCTTGGTAGTAAGACTGCACACTCCCAAAAAGGTCTCTAAGTAATGTACCTGTTGTATTCTAGTCTTACAGAATGTATTATAGTTTTACTATATGTTACCAGGAAACTGCTCAAACAGGATCTCTCTGTATTATTTCTTACAACTGTAATTTTATAAGTTTTTGAAAATACAAATAAGTTAAATTAAAGACAAAGACAGATCTCTGATTGAGTATAATGCCCTTCTGAAATTGAAAGCTACTTCTAGGCACATATGCAATTACAATTAATGAAAGTCTTCTTTTCATTCTTCAATTCTCTTGATCCTTCCAAATGCAATTTGCTTGAAAGATTTCACATCTATCTTAGAATCTCTAATTATTCTTATCATCTTCTCCCTTCCACATAATCCTGGGTACATCAGATCAAATTGTCCCCACATCTCCTGCTGAGGGAAGATCTATTGAGAGGTATTTGTGAGTCATTTCTCATGAAATACCTTACAGCCTCCAGGGAGAACACGGAGTATCTCTGTATGTTATCTGCCCTGAGGCATCTGTCTTATCCCCGTTTAGCTCCTCTGCTCAGCTCACAGATCAATCAAACAGAGTTAACTGGAGGAGCATGAACAAGATCTCCGCAGTTCCCAGAGCTGTCCCCCTTCCACGAACCATTATCTCTCCTTGTGAGGTAGGTCATGTGGTGAATCTAGGAAGATAGCCCTGGTGTGTAGCAGTGCTGTGACTGTTTCAGATTTTATACTTCCAGAAATAACTGATCCTGTTTTTTGTGGTAAAACTAGATTCAAATAGGCACGTTTCCTTTAATATATATTCAGATACCCCATGAACTAAACCAAACTGTTGGGAAAGGGAGCAACTCTTATAATGTGCAAAATGGACTTTGTCTTCAATTTTATCTGTCATATCTCTTTTCACCTGCCACTGCTCTCCTTGAATCTGAGGATTGGGAGAAGACAAAGCTAAACTCTCCATTCAGATTAGAAATCTAGTGAATCAGACCCGTTCCTTTACCAATAAGAAACTTTCCAGTTGTGGGTCCTGGATTTTGTTTGTCTGTACATTAAACAAAGGAGGGGGACTTGTTTCCTTTCATGAGTATAAACCATTATAAAGTTTTTATCCACAGACATTATAAAATGTTTTTCTTCTCAACAAAGATCAAAGCGATTTTTATCCTGTTCTTAGCATTTCCTCTTTATTCAGGTGAGTAAAGTTTTTATTCCTGGATGAAAAACTTTGATATATCCTAGAAAGTGCAGGAGATAATTACTGTAACTTAGAAATGAAGGAATTGATTTTATTTGGTTTGTAATATTTAAATGGCAAAATGAAACAGCCGCTTACCAATATTTAAAATTGTGTCTGTGAAGAGTTTTTTCTCATTCCCCATGTTAGAGAAGTAGAGACAGTATGGTGAGTTAGAATGGGCATGCCCCTTTGTTCTTTATTTCTCCTTGACTAAAACAATATCAAGCTTTTTTCCTTATGGAAGTCAGATTTCATAGTTGCTAAATGCAAAGTACAAAGTACAAATGCAAAGTACAAGCTTTCCCAGAACTAGTTTTCCTTCCAATCTGATTTGTTATTTGCCGGCTCTGATTCCCATGAAATCAAGGCCTTGTATAAGTGAGGAAAACGATATTCCTAGCAGGAAGTTATTAACTTAGGATAGTCCTTGAATTTCAAAGTAATCTGTAAAGTATTAGATAGAAGTACACAATCAGGGCATAGAGCTGACTTATTAAGTGCTGATTAACTTATTAATATTTAAATGATTCATGGAAAGCATTATTCTTTTTGAAGATTATTTCACCTGTAAAAGTGAACAATGGTATTTCAAAGCAAGGTGTCTGGTATTATTGAAAAGTAATACATGAGACGATTATTTACAGAATGAGATAAATTTTATAATTAAAAAAATGTTTCTTGATTTTGCTTTGTGTGTTTGGAACTTTATTTCCATCATAAAAAACTTATCCCACTATTTGCATTTTTAATATAGACAATATGTATTTCTGCTACTATGAGATGTGGTTATTTACCACCAAGGACTATGTTTTATTTATTTATTTATTTATTTATTTATTAGACAATTTTCTTATTATTCTTTCCATTTGTGTGTGAGTGTGTGTGTGTGTGTATGTGTGTGTATGTTTTGCTTTGTTTTTATAGAAACTTCCTGGTCCCAGACACGAATTCATCTGAAAATGGTAAGATAACACTGATTCTTTGGGAAGTTAAAAAAGGTAAACTATTAGCACTTTCTTTTTTTTTTTTTTTTTTGAGACAGAGTTTCACTTTGTCACCCTCGGTATAGTACCGTGACATCACAGCTCACAGCAACCTCCAACTCCTAGGCTTAGGTGACTCTCTTGCCTCAGCCTCCTGAGTAGCTGGGACTATAGGCACCCGCCACAATGCCCAGCTATTTTTTGTTGCAGTTTGGCCAGGGCTGGGTTCAAACCCGCCACCCACAGTATACGGGGCCAGCGCCCTACCCACTGACCCACAGGTGCTGCCCTATTAACACTTTTTATATTGTAAATTTTAACAATAAGTTGTACCAAACAAAATGTACAAACATAATGAGACTTCAAAAAGTAAAAGTTAGTAGTCATTACATTAAGTTCAAGAAATTGCATCTTGCCAGCAATACAAAATGATTTGACATTATCCTGATAAGGTGAATATAGACTTATCTTATGATACAAAAATTCCCTTTGGGGGCATAAATCTTATTGCATACAAGCATATAAGGGAGGTTACATGCTGTTTAGCATGGAAATGTTCATCCTAGCAAATAAAAGAAAAGAAAGAGCCATTCTAATTATTAATTTTAAAAGCCATTTCTTTATAAGAAAAATATTATACAGAGGTAAAAAGAATATATTATAGCTCTAAATATTAGAATTGACCAAGGTCATAGAAAAGCATAAAATCTTTGTCATGAAACAATAAAAATATTATTTTATGTATGTAAGTTACCAAACGTTGAAAATTGACAAAATTGTATGCATGTATGTGTGGAAGTGATGAAACTATGGAGAAACACAGGGAATGAAAAAGTCAAAGAAAAGGTTTTGAGATTTATTCGAGTGTTTTAGAAATACAGTGATGCAAAGAAGAAGAGGGAGTGTTTAGCTAGTTCTGTAACATTGCAAAGCCTTTTTTTGTAAATAATAGAACATAAAAATATTGAATTTTCTTTGAATTTTAGGTGGGTTGTGGTTATATTGGTGTTTGTTGTTAAACTTAAATAGGGAATATATTTATCCTGCTTTGATGTGCAGCATTTCATATTAGAAGGAACATTTTATTTAAATATTCATTATCAGATAAATTTTATGTTGTCTTCAATATTTTCCAGCCATACTGTTTTCTATCCAAATTTATGATACTTAATTGCCCCATCGAGTTTCAGCCAATCTGTGCAGACAATGGCATAACCTATGTCAATGAATGTGTTTTCTGCAATGAAAAGAGGTAAGATCACGATCATCAATGTGCCTTTTTCCAAAGCAATTAAAGAAATCATTCTAAAAAGATAAAAAAAAAAATTGTGGGGCTAATATCATAGGCAAAGTATATACACAAAATAATTGTAATAGCTATTAGAGATGTATGACAAACACTTGTACATTTCCTGAAGTTCTCATATCTGGGCTGGGCATGGTGGCTGACGACTATAATCCCTGTACTCTGGGAGGCTAAGGCAGGTGAATTGCTTGAACTCAGGAATTCAAGACCAGTCAGAGCAAGGGTGAAACCCCATCTTTACTAAAACTAGAAAAAAAACCCCAGGTGCTGTGGTAGGTACTTGTAGTCCTAGCTACATGGGAGGCTAAGGCAGGAGGATTGCTTGAGCCCAAGAGTTTGAGGTTGCTGTGAGCTATGAATCCAAGAATCTCTACCCAGGGTGACAGAGTGAGAAAAAAAAGTTTTGCATTGGAGCTTTCTGCAAAATCATGCTGGATGCTCTGCAAATGTACAAATACAAAACATACAAACAAAGAAAAATGTTTTGCATCAGACCTTCCTGCAAAATCATACTGGATGCTCTGCAAATGTACAAATCACTAAATTTAAGTTGATTAATTTTAATATGATTTACTAATGGCAGACTAGAGACTAATATAATAAAATTCTGAAGCCCTGAGGTTGCACAGTAAATCTCAGTGATGTCACTGATACAGGATCCCAGTTTGGAGGTCCACCTGAAGGCTGAGTGGGTTGTTGGGTTTGTGCAGTAAAGATTTCAAGAGCAGGCCAACAGAGGAAAGCAAAACAAGTTTATTAAAGTATGAAAAGCAAGAAAAGGAGGTTGTCCATAGATAGGGCAGTGTCTGTCTCTTAAAGCAAAAGAAAGTAGCACTCTTTGGGTTTCCGGGATCTTATTTTATAACTTCTATTTAACTTTATGCTAAGTGGAGGGAGTATTATTCATAACACTTTTGAGAAAGAAGTGGGAATTCATAGAATTGAGGATTCTTCCCTTTTCAAACCATATAGGATAATTTCTGGGAGGTGACATAGCATTTGGAAACTGTCCTAGGTTGTTAGGAGTTTCTTTTAGTATGATGATACATTATAAGCAGGGTATAATGAGCAGTGAGGGTAACCTGATGTCATTTTTCCTGGCTATCTGGGTGCTAGTTGGTTTTAACCAGTTTTTCCATTACCTCTTTTATCAGAAACCTTGGTTATGATCTTATGACTCATGACCATTATCAAGCTGAGCTGGCCAGTTCCCTGTCTCAAAATGAAAAACATCCTTACAGACCTTTAATTACAGAGAGTGTAAAGTCAGGATCAGCAGCTGAATGCCGAAACCCCTCACAGTGCACCCATCATGTTCAAAAGGGACGCCTCTAATGGTCTCCTGAACTTCAATGACAATCTTTCAATCTTTCTCAGATGCCAAACTTCCTTCTCTCTCTCCTTCACTGCGCAGGAATTTTTGGTCTGAAGGTTCCTGTTTCCCTGCCATTTTCTCTCTCAGGTGTTTCCTCTCATAAAATCTTTCCACTTATAACTCCCAATTGCCATCTACTTCTCAAGGACTAATAACACAATTTCTAATCCTCTCCTCTCTCAAGTTTGGGCAGGTTTCAAGACTGAGTCAGAGCACAGCAAGTAGGAAGGGTCAATTGTCCCCACTACACGACATGTGTAGGCTTAGGAAGCAGGTGGGGCCCAGTTCCTTGTAGAAGTGGAGCACAGCCTGGCCATCCTGTCTCAAGTTCAAATTCTTTTCATTGAGAGGCACTTGATGCACTTCTCAGGAAGTTTAATATACCCTTTTAATAACTTGTTTTCTCCTTTCTCTTTCATTTTTTTCTCGACAGATTGATCCGTGAAAAAGTTAAACTCAATCATCGTGGCATTTGCTGAATTTTATGGAGCTGGGCATCCCTGTGGCTCTATGTGATCCTATTTTGCAGTGAATTCCACGATTAAAATTAGTAGCCTTGTTAATCAGGACCTGAAGTTCATAGATGTTCATAGGTGACTCTGTCTATGACATGTAAGATGGAACACAGCTTGCTCAAGATTCTTTCTGAGTCTAAGATATTGTTATTTCAGAATTTTGATTCTCCGTGTTCACTTACTCAATAACAATTTGGAATACTGATTATTTTAAGTGTATGTTTGATAATGAATTTAAAATCTTACATATTTCACTGAAAAATGTCAAATGATTTTGCCATTATTAAAACAGTCTTTCCTTTTAATAACTGAAGAAGTATTTTCCATTAAAGATAAAAATATATTCATCTAGTTACAAGACCTTTTTCATTATAGCAGCTTCTAAATTAATTCTCCAGTGAACATGGTATATTTTTGAATGCACTCTTTTTTATTTTTATTCAACATATTACATAAAAGTCTGCTATGTATTAAACAGTATTTCAGATGATAAGGATAAGTCGGGAAAAGAAGCAGATATAGTTGGTGTTCTCTGGGATCATTCACTGTACTTACTAAACTTAATGTCTCTTAGAAAATGAGAACTCTTCTTCACTGATTGTTATCTACAAAACCTACGTCAAACAGCTTCCCATATGTTATCTTAGCTCTTACGAAAATCTTATTAGACATTGGCGCCATACTTTAGCAACACTGAAAGTGAGAAAGAAAATTTCATAATATTTAAAATGTTTGGCGGTGCCCATAGCTCAGTGGATAGTGCGCCGGGCACATACACTGGGGCTGATAGGTTCGAACCTGCCCTGGACCAGCTAAAACAACAATGACAACTGCAGCAAAAAAATGGCTGGGCATTGTAGCGGGTGGCTATAGTTCCAGCTACTTGGGAGGCTGAGGCAAGAGAATTGCTTCAGCCCAAGAGGTAGAGGTTGCTGTGATGCTACAGCACTCTACCCAGGGTGAGAGCGTAAGATATTGTCTCAAAAAAAAAAAAAATTAAATCTTCCATTTTGGTAATGAAACACTTGCCATTCTTGTATTTTTAAGACAGCTTTATTGAAGCATTAATGTATAAAAAGTAAATTATTTTAAGTACAATACAATTATTTTTTTGCAAATATTAGAGATATGCACATCACCACAGCCCAATTTTAGATAATTTCAATACCCCCAAATGTTATTTTAGTTGCAGTTAACTCTCTTCTCACCTCCATCCCCAAAGACCACTAATTTATACTATCTCTTTATTGGTTTGTCTTTCCTAAACATTTCAGATAAACAGAAGAAACCAGTATATGTTCTTTAAAACTCACTTTTTTATTAGGAATACTGATTTGGAAGGTCATATATTTTATATTTTGTATCAGTAGCTTATTATTTTAAATGAATGACATTCTATTTTGTGTTGATAAACTAAATTGAATTTATTTATTTACTAGTGGGTAGATAGATTTGGATTATTTCTACCTTTTTGGCTACTTTGAATAACATTGCTATAAACACTAACATATAAGCATTTGTATATGCTTATATGAAAAGCATACATTTTGTTGTTTTTTTTTTTTTTTAATGAGTAGAATGGGTAGATGTTTCATATGGTAGGTGTAAGTGTGAAACACTGAAACACCAAGGTTATCAAACCTTACCAAGCTGCTTTATAGTGCTGCCAACCTAAGCACATGGTGGCAAGTCTGTGACCATGTCAGACCTTGTTGCAGTGAACTTTTTATTTTTTATTTTTTTGCAGTTTTTGGCCGGGGCTGGGTTTGAACCCACCACCTCTGGCATATGGGGCCAGTGCCCTACTCCTTTGAGCCACAGGCACCACCCTACGGTGAACTTTTTAAAAGCCTGACAAACTATTATCCACACTGTTATCCAAAGTGATGTAATTTCTTATATCACTGCCAGCAATGCATGAGGCTACACTTTCTCTGTATACTCATGAATATATTTTATTATATTCTTTTTTTAACCCAAGCCATTCTAGTGGCCACATTTAGTATTTTTACAATGATAAAAGCATTTAAATCAATATATAAACCTGTACATAACATATAGTAATAATTAAGAAAAAAGTAAAATATTAATAGAGGATGATAAATGATTCTCACACAAAGAAATGATAAATGCTTAAGGTGATGAAAATCCCAATTATCTTGATTTTATTAATATATATTGTATGCCTGTATTAAAATATCACACGTACCTTATAAATATGTAGGTATTTCCAGCTACTCGGTAGGCTGAATCATGAGAATTGCTTGAGCCCAAGAGTTGGAGGTTGATGTGAGCTATGATGCCATGACCCTCTACCAAGGGTGACAAAGTAAAACTCTGTCTCAAAAAAAAAAAAATTAAATATCTATATATATGTTGTTTTTAGATAATAAGATTAAGATTTTCTTTACCTATTTATGCATTCTGGAACAAATTCATCTTAGTAAGGAAGGTCTATATATTGTCATAATAGAAAAAAAAAGCTTTCATAAATGAAATAATATTTACTGTTAACATTACCCTTCTTTTATGCAACTTAACATTATCCAACTGTGACATTAAATACCAAAGTTGCTCCTTCAGGCTGCAGAATGACATGCAGAATAACTGTTGGCTTTATTAAGCTCCAGGAAGACTTTAAGACCATCATGGAAATTCTCTTCATGCCAGTCAAAACGTCAGAATACACAGCCATTACTGCGACTACCCCTTATGTTTGCTGAGACAGTACATGGACACAGAGAAATTAGCTTTTCTGAACTTCTTTATTATTTATTTTTTTTTTTTTGAGACAGAGTATTACTTAGTCACCCTGGGTGAAGGGCTGTGGCCTCATAGCCCATAACAACCTAAAACTTTTGGGCTCAAGTTATCGTCTTCTCTCAATCTGCCAAAGCCTCTGCCATAATGCCCAAAAATTGTTTTTTTAGAGATGGGGGGGTCTCACTCTTGCTCAGGCTGATCTTGTACTTGTGAGCTCAAGCAATCCACCCACTTCAGCATCCCAAAGTGCTAGGATTACAGGCATGATAATGCCTTGTCCCTCCTTGTTCTTTCACAAGTATCCTTTAGGTGCTGTGACCTTCCAACTCCTAGCTTTTGGTGTTTTTACAACAAACTCTACAAAACACACAGTATTCATGTAGTTTTGTGGTATACTGATCATCACAGAAGCTACTCCACTGTACATAATTGTAATTGACAATATTTAAAGAGGAAAATTCGTCCAAAATAATATATTCCATTCATATAACAAATATTGTGTACACCTCAGATTGTGGAATAACAATTGGATAAAGAAACCAGAAGCCAGGAAGAATGTGTTCCAGCTCCATCCATGTAAATATGGAAGAGGTAAAGTCACCATCTTTCTTTAAGGCTGCATAATATTCCATGGTATACATGTACCACAATTTATTCATCCATTTGTGGATTGATGGGCATTTGGGCTTCTTCCATGACTTAGCACTTATGAATTGGGCTGCAATAAGCATTCTGCTACAGATATCTTTGTTGTAATGTGATTTTTGGTCTTCTGGGTATATACCAAGTCAAGGAATTATAGGATCAAATGGCAGGTCTATTTTTAGATCTCTGAGTATTCTCCAAACGTCTTTGCAAAAGGAACGTATTAGTTTGCATTCCCACCAGCAATGTAGAAGTGTTCCGTTTTCTCCACATCCATGCCAACATCTCTGGTTTTGGGATTTTTTTATATGGGCTCATCTTACTGGAGTTAGATGATATCTCAAAGTAGTTTTGATTTGCATTTCTCTAATGATTAAAGATGATGAGCATTTTTTCATGTGTCAGTAGGCCATGCGCCTGCCACTTCCAAGCACTCAAAGAGGAAGAAAAATGGAGAGCAAAAACAGATCTTTCTCTAAAATGGAGATTTTTTTAATAGCTGTTTTTGAGTTTATTGCAATACATTAGAGAACAACATCACATGGAAGTGAAGGAATAAGGGCTGGTTCCCTCCCTCTTGCCTTGTGTGAGTTTCCATCTCTCTTTTCTACCCTGGTCTGGACAACACAGCTGTCCTGTATACTCCCACATGCTTAGGCCAACTGATGTTCAAACACCTGCTCCCTCCTGTCCCCATCCCTAGTTAAATGTTGCATAAATGATCCCCAGCCCACACACATTTCTTACCCTAACTTGCCCCTAGGTAAATAAAAGCTGCCATTGTCTCTTATTAGGCTCATTAGAGATGTTTAATCATCCGAGCCCCTATCGTCGCACAACGATAAAAGAGATAGCCTTCCCAGGGTGCGGGGAATTCTGGAGCTCTGGCTTCATGAGTCCTGAAATTGATGAATGAGTCAGTGGTGCCTCTGAGCCCCATAGCCTCCTATCGAGGGAATCCTTTTCATGACTGGGATGTTGGCTGGTACCTAATATATTTATAATGTCAGCAAATATTCCGCAACCTCACTTCCTTTCCTTTGTCTTTAAATCTCTATGATCCCCAAAGGGACATCATTGGTCAACATGTGCTCATAACTGAATAATGAAATAAGATGTATTCAGAGTGTTCTTTCAACAGCCTAAGAGTACAGCAAGGCAGTCTGGTGCTTGGAACCCCAGCTACTTAGCCCAACAATAAGAATGAGGGTAATTTTAATCCAATTATATGGGGAGCTGACCACCATCCATGCCAAAACTCCATCTTTGGCACCTAAGCTGACCAAGTTGGCCTCACAGGTATAAGACAGTACACTTCCTGGTGGCTTTAAGACAAGGGTGCAGACACCCCATTGATACCCTGGTGATGATCTGAGAACCTTCAACTGGGCTGAAGTTTTGAAACATCTGTACCTGACTTTCAGCGTCTGAACATCTGTTCCTGGGTCTTCTATCTGGAGCTGCATCTGTTTCAGGGCCACATCTGTGGATTCCTTTTGCATTGAGCAGTTAATACCATGTCTGGCCAACATGGCGGCCACACATAATCTCTTTACACGCCACTGTGTTCTAGTGTGCTGTTGTGTGTTGTGTTCAGGCAGATGCTGTTGGTGCCTGTGTCATGGTTTCTTGATCTAACTCTGACTTCAGCTGAAGCAGTGGACAGATCTATTCATTCACTCCAAGATCTCTGCTTGCTTAGGCCTTCTTTACTGCACAGGGTGGAGGGGCCAGGCTGTTGTGGTAATATTTCATTGCGGCCCAGAACCCTCCAACCCTCCAGAGGCTTAGTGTCTCTCTCCTCTCCTCTTCTCTTCTCCTTTCCTCTCCTGTCCTCTCCTCTCCTCTCCTCTCCTCTCTTCCCTTCCCTTCCCTTCCCTTCCATTCCCTCCTCTTCTCTTCACTTCACTTCTCTTCTCTTCTCTTCTCTTCACTTCACTTCACATCAATTCACTACTCTTCTCTTCGCTTGTCTTCGCTTCGCTTGAGCTCACTAGCGTACTGTTGTGTTGGATTCTCGG
>CAUYRH010135027.1:0-11066 GCA_963574655.1 Perodicticus potto | reverse complement strand
CTCTCTCCCTACTTGAAATCTCTCCCACTACCAGGAGCTTTGGTGTTTTCTGTATTCTTTTCTGTAAATCAATTCTGTCTTATCACGGACGGGTGGGGGGGGGGAATAATGTAATGAAGAATAATAAAATACATGTATTTAATAAAAAAAAAAAGAAGTTATTTCTAAATAGAGTCAACTAGAGATTGCCTAGCCTTCTGGAGACAGGTTGGCATGAACTACAGATAATTCTCACAACTTTCACTAGCTCCCGTCTTCCTAATTAAACCCTTTTGAGGGCTACTAATGAGTGTCGAATTAACCAGTGTGTGTTTCACTCCCTCTTTACCCTCTGAAGGAGGCACTGGCCAAATGGCAGATACAACAGAAGTGGAAAGGACAGGAGGAGAAATTCAGACAGTCCATCATCCCTAACTAATTGGGAGTTGTGTGTAACTTGGCACAAAATGCAGTATTATGAGTTGAATCCTTTTGCTCACTAGGGATGCAGAAAACACAGGGCCCAGGCACAGTGTAGAGAAGGGCCTGAGGGATCATGCCCTCGGCTCCCATTGTTGATTTTTGTTTTTCTCTTGGTACAGCACATACACTCAAATTTGACAAGCCAAAATAGGAGTAAGAACACAGGCAGTAACAATGATCTCTTATTAAATGCAGAGAGAATGCCGAGAGAGTTATGTGTCACATGAAAAGTCAACAAAAGCTTCAGTTCCAGTAATCCTGAAGATTTTTTTGCTGCATTTACAGTTGGTCCTTTTCTTTAATTATACAGAGTTGCCCCCAAAGTATCAAAATGATAGACTGGAACATGATTACTTCAGCAGGGGATCAGAGCCTTAGAGCTTCATCATTCCTGTGAGCCAAGTGCTAAATTTCAGCCTGTCTCTTCTCTAAATGCAGTTAGGAACCCTCTAAACCCTTTGTGTGAATCCAGGAGGGAAAACAGTCTGGCAAATTCTGACAAGCATTGCTTCAAGAGTACATTTGTACTCTGGTGAAAAGCCCAGGCCAATTGCTGCTGGGTTGTTATGGCAACAGACATACACACCATTTACACATCAGCTTCTGAAATGAGCACAAAGTAACAAAACCTTTCGGAGAGGAGGGGATGTGAAGGGAAGAGCTGCCTCATCCACGTGGCCTAATGAAACCGTGTGTTTTGGTAGTCTACGGGGCTATTATGGGCATGCTGCCCCCTTGAATTGTGTTGTATTTCTAACCCAGCAGAAAAATTCATAGGATCCTTCCTACTTTGTATAAACTTTGGGGACAAGTCTGCCACTTTTCACCAAATGCTCATTTCCTCTTCAAACCCTGTTTGCTAATTGATACCAAATTCGTAGTATTATAGCAATCAGAAAATAAGAAAGTTCTCCTGCTTATTCTTCCAAAAAGTAAATTTCTCTGTTTTTCTGTGGAAGTCTTGGGGTAACTCTTGTATACTGAAAAGGGAGGTGTCAGTCTTTCATAGGCCTACAGAAAATGAAGTTAATAATGGTTGGCAAGCCTTCCCCTGAAAGTGCAGTTCTAAAAATGAATAATAAATCACTCTTCACCCCAGTGGTTCCGAAAGCATAGGGCATCAACAATAGAATGCAACCATATGGAATGAACCCACCAAGTTGGAAAATTTAGACTGAAAGGAAGCTGGATCCCTGAAGGTAAATCTCAGCAATTTAAAGTCAAGTATAAGGATGGAATACATCCCCTCCATTGAAGTGAAACCACAGGAACTCTATTCATGAGAAGTAAAATTAGCTATATGTTCAATTTTCATGACACTTGTTATTGCACTAAGCATTCCACAGCACGACTTAATTGCTGCTGAAACACCTAAGAGGAAAGAGAAGGATGGAAAATAAAGAGTTTGATCGTTGAATGACAAAATAGTCACGAATCGGGAACACTGAGTAACTAGGGATAGAGTTAGCGTCAGAAGCAACACAGAACTAAGAGCCTCAAGTCTGAGGATAATACAGTTCCCTCAACTGATTCATCTTTTGTCTTTCTTCCCTGTAGTTATGAACATTCAACAAAAAAGCTCTGACATTAACATTTTAAACTCTCTTTTTATAGTTTCCATTTTCTATCTTATAAGTAGAAAAATTTACTAGTTCTGATTTTAGTTCTGGGTGTCTAAAAAACAATTGCATGAAAAAAACTTAGGGAGAAAGATCTCTCATTATACATCTTCTTGAGGATTTGGGCTCTGGGTGTTTTACTTAGACTCAGTAAATTGATAGAATATAGGGGGTAAGGAGCTAAAGAACGCAGCTTGCCTCTTCCAGGGAGTATAAACCAGCATCTGGCAAGTTGGCAGACATCTGGGGAGTCACGGGGGGCAGTATTAAAAGAAGTGGCCTGAAGGCCTTTTAGGCAGAGCACAAGCTTGGTTGCTTGCCCCAGTTCTCCCCATTCTCACCGTCTCACGTTTAGACTGTCCTCCCCATTCTCACCGTCTCACGTTTAGACTGTCCTCCCCATTCTCACTGTCTCATGTTTAGACTGTCCTCCCCATTCTCACTGTCTCACGTTTAGACTGTCCTCCCCATTCTCACCATCTCATGTTTAGACTGTCCTCCCCATTCTCACCGTCTCATGTTTAGACTGTCCTCCCCATTCTCACTGTCTCACGTTTAGACTGTCCTCCCCATTCTCACCGTCTCATGTTTAGACTGTCCTCCCCATTCTCACCGTCTCATGTTTAGACTGTCTTCCCCATTCTCACCGTCTCACGTTTAGACTGTCCTCCCCATTCAAACCGTCTCACGTTTAGACTGTCCTCCCCATTCTCACTGTCTCATGTTTAGACTGTCCTCCCCATTCTCACCGTCTCATGTTTAGACTGTCCTCCCGTTCTCACTGTCTCATGTTTAGACTGCTGGCTCATTTACTGTCCTACTCACAGGCTTTGAATTGGCAGTCTGCACACTCATTTGCCAGTGCTCCCCAGCTTTTCTTCCATTTGGTGTGGATTCAAATCAAGCCTTTTCTTCAAGACTTACTTTAGGTCTCTTTCTTCTGCAAAGTGCTTCTGGCCCACCAGTCTTCCCTGACCATGCCCTTCACCCCTATTCAGTGTCCTTTGGCATTAGTTCTTACTTGTTTTCTCATTTGGTCATGATGCTGAATAGTAACCAACCAGTAAATTGACAGAGGCCCAGGTTGTGATTTGCTGTTCTTGTTTTTTCACCCAGGGCAGAGGTGGACTCATTGTGGGAACTCAAAAAACCACTTCTGTTCAGTAATAAATGGGAATGCAGAAACCAACAGAGTGAGGGAGTGTGGGCCCTGGACAGCTCCATGGATTTGTATTTGTTTCAAAACACAGATTAAAAGTTCTATAAAGTCATTAAAACTCCCTCATGACAGAAATAGTTTTCAGAAGGGGTTTGGAATTGATATTTTGATTCTTAGTAGAATATTTTACAACACATTTCTACTTAAAACCTCTAACTAATGAAGGTCGTCCACAAGTCAGATGAGCATACAGATAGAAGCAATCTAAGGAAACCATAGGATTGAGTTTAAGTATTTAATGATTGTATCAGATTTCTATGTCTGCTGTTACATCCTTGCTTATTTCACTTAAAGTCCGAAATGTTTTATACTGGGTTTAGAAAAATGATAAAGGGGCACCACCTGGTGGTTACTACCCAGTGTGCTTGGATGAACCTTGCCATTTCAAACATGATAAATGATCTCAGCTAGCACAAAAAACTTCTTACTAAAGTTGTACATGAATGGAGCAAACTGAAATATGTTTTTCTTGGAAAATCAGAAACACAAAGGAAACATTTAAAATTATTTCCTGAAGCAACCCCAGCCGTATCTGGAATGATCTACCACCAAAAAGGAGTTTATATATGATATTCATTGGATAATATTAGCTCTCTAATAGGTAATAAATAAGATTTTTTTTGTTCTGTTTTTCTTTTAAAAAAAAAAAAACAGGGATCCGTCTACATAGAACTTGCCTTCATCATCTGTTTGATTTGTAATCTCAACCCGCTCAATATAAATACTCCATGTATTTATTTGTTGAAAAGATTCATCACTTGTCCTATAGAATTTTCCACATTTTGGAATTTTCCACATTCCTTACAGTACTGTTTAACTTGTTCTGTTATTCCTTGTATTTCTCTATAAACTAGTAGTTAGATCTAGATTCGATGAGCTCTTGATTAAATTTTAATTCAGTTTCAATTTTTGGCAGAACTATTTTGTAGGTGATGCTATATGCTTTGTATTAACCAAATCCTAAGGCATATGCCTAGCTGTCCCACTCATCCTAATGTTAAGATGGATTGGTGGGTTCAGGTGATGTCTGTCGATCCCTCTATTATGAAGTTCCCCAATAACCCTTCATTGAGAGCTTAGACATCCACTGATGATCGCTGTTCTCATTCTTTGCTTCATAAGGATTGATTACAAAATGGTGACTGCATACATTCTATTCTTCTTTATGCATTTATTATCTGGGATTCTCTCATCATCTATTTGGTTAATGTGAAATATAGTTCAAATAGGAAAGGAAAAATGTATGATTAAGCTCTTTAAACAACATTTAAAAAGTAGTAAGTTAGTATCCTGGCAATCTCCAAACATGATCAATGATATTTTGTGTGTGTTTCAATACAAAGTCATAGATTTTCATATATTTAATGTATTTTATTCCATTGCAGGCATTATTATTTTTGATGCCCAAATTGTCCCATATTTGACTAATGTGTATGTATTTTTTGATACAAATACTCTAATATATGGCATAGTTAAGGAAACAGGAACACTGTTACACTCTCAGGATAAATTATTATCAGTTTTAAGGGGGATTGTTTGGCAATATATGTCGGGAGCCTTAAAAAAATTATGCCCTTTGCTTATATCTTATTAATATACATAAAGAAGTCATTTGGCCAGGCACAGTAGCTCACACCTGTAATCCTAGAACTTTGGGAGCTTAGGTGGAAAGATCACTTGAGGCCAGGAGTTCAAGACCAGCCTAGTCAACATAGGCACCCATCTCTAAAAATATTTTTAAAATTATCTGGATATGATGGTGTATACCTGCAATCCTAGTTTTTGTGAGGCAGAGGAAAGAAGATTCCTTGAGTCCAGTTGACAGAATGAGACTCTGTCTTTTAAAAACAGAAACACAAAACTTCCATGTTAAAATAATCAGAGATTTGGACAATAATTGTATAGAGGTGCTAATTCTAGTGAAAAATTAGAAAGATGTCATTGGGGTTTGATACATTTGTACAATGATATATTATAGCTATTGTATTAAAAATTTGGTTTTTGAAGAATTTTTATTATCATGGGGATCCTTTTATGATATTATATTAATTGAAAGAGTCAGACTATGAAAATTGAATATATAGTAGGCCTCAGTTATATATAATATCTATGTAAACCAAGAGTAGAAAGTCATACTTCAAAATGTTAATAGTTATGTCTAGATGGTGGGATTATAGGGCATATTTTATGTCCCATTTGTACTTTTTTTTTTACATTATCTCCAGTGATATGTACCACAATAGGCTTTACTAAAATAATAATGTTAATTTATTATTGTTGGAATAATAAACCAAAGTAAAATTTCTCCTTTTGGAGAAGTTGTATAAGAAAGAAAGAAAGTTTTCCCCTCAATAAAAAATCCTTCTGACTCAATTAAAGAGTGAAAATAGAGCTAAGTAGGATTTGAAATAAAACATGCAAGAGTTTTCCTGAGACATATTTTTTTCTCCTACGATCTGCTGATTGCAATTAATCAGATTTCTCCAAGAGTAAAATTTACCCTGTGCTATTCGATGAGTCAATCTAATATTTCAGCTTCATTCTCACTGTGAATGAGAGTGTCAACATAGATTAAGACAGATGTGTCTGGTCATGATGGGCAGCAAGATGGCATCTGCCAGCAGGGTCGTCCAGGTAGTGAAGCTGCACACTCCATTAATACGATTTCCTGACAGAAGAGACAATCCTAAACCCAATGTATCAGAAGCTTTGAGATCAGCAGGACTCCCATCTCACTCTTCTGCAATTTCCCAGCATTCTAAGGGAAGTAAATCACCAGATATGCTGATGTATCAGGGTCCACCAGACACTGCAGAAATAACAAAAACATTACCTCAGAAATACAGAAGGAAACTTGTGTCTCAAGAAGAAATGGAATATATCCAATGTGGAGGTCCAGAGTAATATTATGGCTGCTGTTTGTCATCAGACAAAAGAATTACCTTTATAATAAATGACTTCCAAAATGAAAAAGGAGAAATTGCATATTGAACAACTTTAATAAATATTGTGCTAAAAAAATGACATAGAAAATTTAGATGGACACTTGTATCTCCTAATTTATGTATTTTGGTCAGCTTCTTTATAAGCTTACTTAAGTGTTTATATACTTTATGCTTATTAAAGTATACCTTTGTAAATGTTAAAAAAAAAATAGATGTGTCTGCCATTTGTAACAGGATTCCACTAGACATCTCCTCCTACCAGATCTTTTCTGATACTATTTCTGAGTTTTGACATCCTAATATCTAGCTGTTACTTCCAAAAGTCTGACAACCTCGCATCCAAAACCCTTATTAGTCCTTTCATCTCTGTCTCCTCCTCTTATTACCAAAGTAATAGGTATTCAATGTCCAAAAATTAGCCAAAAGAACATTCACAAATAATTCTGTCAAAATAACTCTTAGGGTACCATTATAAATCCTAGTGATCAACAGGGCTAGCCTGTAAAGTCTTTCTGGATAAGATTCATATCTAGTTCAATCTTTGTTCACTTGTGTGTAGGACAGTGCTCATTTCATGGGTTTTTACTGATTGTGGGAGTGAGACAAGGAAGAAGCAAGGGAAAAGGAAGGTGTTTCTGGACAGGAAGACTACACGAAAAAAGCATGAGCTCTGAGCATTAGCGAGGGAGCATGGTGACTAGCCCAGCCTGATGAGAGATCTCGTGAGGGAATTATGGAAATTAAGGTTCTGGCAGATGTGGTGAGACTATGGAGGGTCCCAACGTCATGTCTATAGCATAAATCTGTGAGGGACAAGAATGAAATCTATCCTAGTCCATGAAACAGTCCCAAATTCTTTAATTCTTTGAATCGAATAATTGGTTTATAAGAGAAGGTCAGTGCCAGGGGAAAGCTAAATGCTAGACTTTAAAAATAATGCTCTGTAACTATGTAGAAATAAATCCATAAATCTAATGGGATTAGAAACATTTCTTTTTAGGTATAATTTACATGGAGCAAAATTCACCCTTTTTGGGTTATAATTCTGAGTTTTGACAAATCCATACAAGTAGTGTAACCACCATCCCAATCAAGATACAAAAAAAGAGTTCCATCATACAAAAACAGTTATCTCATGACTCTTAGAATCGACCTTTCTACCCAGCCCTTGGCAGCCAATGATCTATTTTCTGCCTTTATAGTTTTGCCCCTTCTAGAATGTCTTTTAAGTGGAATCATATAGTATGTAGCCTTTGAGTCTGGCTTCTTTCACTTAATACTCTTGAGAACAATCCAGGTGATCGCACACATCAGCTCATTCCTTTTTATTGCTGAATACTATTGTACTGTATGGATGCACCACAATTTGCTTAATCATTCACAATGAAAGATCAATACATTTCTTTTTAACATGCTAGTATTCTACTTCTAGTTTAGGGAGTTGGGAGAGCCCTCTTCTTTCCTCCCCACTTTGTGACCCCACAGAGCCAGTGGAACATTGGATTTAGCTAAGGCAGACGTTGTTCCTCAGTTCTGCCAATGCTATGTTCTAGGTTCTGCCTAATGTTTTGCCTTTACTTTTCTCAGCTTATTTTAATTCATTGATACCCTTCTCACCATGGGTGTCCTTTGATGACCTAGAAAGCTGTTTTCTCTGTTTCTAGTAATAATTACCATCCTTTCAGCCCCACAACATTCTCTGAAGCCAAACTTGTAACTCTGGGTTGAGTATTGGTGGGTGAGTAATCAAACATGTGTGGGTCACGCCCATCTAACCTTAATGTAGTCACAATAAACGGAGAGAAGAGAGCCAATAAAGAAAAAGAAGAGGGGGTTAAGGAAGCAGAAGGGTCAAGGACGAGAAAGGGACAGAGAGGACAGAGGTGATATGACCTTTCATTTAACTGTAATAGGAGGCCCTCTCTGCCTCATGCCTACTCCCACTCACAGGTCCTAGTGTTCATGTAGGTGGTGGGAGTTCTAAGAACTTGATCTAAAATATAGTTAAAGAGGAAAAGGTAACTTAAAAGCAACTACTTATTCTGCTTTAGGATTCTTGTAGACAAAGAAATTCAAGTAAGTGACTCTGGTGTTTAAAGTTTCTGTTACTTGGAGATAATACTTTAGATTTATGGAGAAATCCCCTATCGAATAACAGTGCTCTGAAAGGCCAGCACAGAGAAACACTGGGATCATGACAATAAGTTTTTTTTTTAAGGTTTAGAAATGTAAAAAGTTAATGGGATCTTAAAAAATAAAATGACAGCGACAGATAAGGAGGTTTATCCTCCCTGCTCCATTTCCAGTACTATTTGTGCCTTAAAACAAAAGCAAAAGTGTTTTAAAAAAAAGTTAAGAAGTATTTTATCAATACTTACAAATCAGTAGCTTTTATATATGCCAACAATAGTCAAATTGAAAATATATTCAAGGACTCTATTCCTTTTACAGTAGTGCTGAAGAAGATGAAATATCTGGGAATTTACCTAACAAAGGACGGGAAAGATCTCTATAAAGAGAACTAGCAAACTCTGAGAAAAGAAATAGCTGAAGATGTTAACAAATGGAAAAACATACCGTGCTCATGGCTGGGAAGAATCAACATTATTAAAATGCCCATACTACCGAAAGCAATCTGCAGATTTAATGCAATCCCTATTAAAGCACCATTGTCATACTTTAAAGAACTTGAAAAAATGGTACTTCGTTTTATATGGAATCAGAAACAAAACCTCAAATAGCAAATGCGTTACTCAGAAATAAGAATAAATCAGGAGGTATCACGTTACCAGACTTCAGGTTATACTATAAATCTATAGTGATCAAAATAGCATGGTACTGGCACAAAAACAGGGAAGTAGATTTATGGAACAGAATAGAGAACCAAGAGATGAACCCAGCTATTTAATGTTATTTGATCGTCGACAAACCTATCAAAAATATTCAGTGGGAGAAAGACTCTCTATTTAACAAATGATGCTGGGTGAACTGGCTGGCGACCTGTAAGACTGAAACTGGACCCTCATATTTTACCATTAACAAAATTAATTCTCACTGGATAAAAGATTTAAACTTAAAACATGAAACTATAAAAATACCAGAAGAGAGTGCAGGGAAAACACTTGAAGAAATTGGCCTGGAAGAATATTTTATGAGGAGGACCCCCCAAGCAATTGAAGCAACACCAAAAATACATTACTGGGATCTGATCAAACTAAAAATCTTTTGCACATCCAAAAGCACAGTAAGTAAAGCAAACAGACAACCTTCAAAAGGGGAGATTTTTGCAGGTTATGCCTCTGACAAAGGTCTAATAACTAGAATCTACAGAGAACTCAAACTAATCAATAAGAAAAGAATAAATAACCCCATTTCTATGTGGGCAAGAGACTTGAACAGAAAATTCTCTGATGAAGATAGGCGCATGGCCTACAAACACATGAAGAAATGCTCATCATCCTTAATCATCAGAGAAATGCAAATCAAAACTACTTTGAGATATCATCTAACTCCAGTAAGATTAGCCCACATCGCAAAATTTCAAAACTACAGATGTTGGTGTGGATGCAGAGAGAAGAACACTTCTGCACTGCTGGTGGGAATGCAAGCTAATACGACCTTTTTGGAAAGAAGTCTGGAGAACACTCAAGGAACTAAAAGTAGACCTACCATTTGCTCCTGCAATTCTTCTACTAGGTATATACCCAGATGATCAAAAATTATTTTACAATAAAGACATTTGCACCAGAATGTTTACTGCAGCCCAGTTCATAATAGCCAAGACATGGAAACAGCCCATGTGCCCATCAACCCATGAATGGATTAACAAATTGTGGCATATGTACACCATGGAATACTATGCAGACATAAAAAAGGATAGAGACTTCACATCTTTTATGTCTACCTGGATGGAGCTAGAACATATTCTTCTTAGTAAAGTATCTCAAAAGTGGGAGGGAAAAGTATTCAATGTACTCAATACTACTATGAAATCAATATATAACTACCTACACACTCATATGAATGGCAAAACATAACTATAGTTCAGAAAGTAGAAGGGAAGAGAAGAGAGAGGGGAGGGGAGGGAGGATACGGGAGAAGGGAGGGTATTCAGGGATGACCTCATCTAATGTGCATGATGCATTGGTACATTTCAAAACTATTAAGAAATGAGTATAATTGTAATGGATGTGTTACTTAGTTCAACGTAAGCATTTCACATTGTGTATCAAAGCAGTACCCTGAACCTATAAATGCATCAATGTACAAAGTTATGATTTAATAAAAAATAATAAAAAAAGTATTTAAAAAATTTTAACTTTTCAGAATATATTGATTAAAATAAATAAAATAAAAGCTGAATATTTAAATAGAGAAAATCATATAAATTAAACTAAAGAAAATGCTCACAGAATTAAACAAAAATACTTCCTGTTACATGATGAGTGTGCACAACATGGCTTTGGAATCATTGTTTTTGCACTTTAAGGAGCAATAAATCATTCCTTTCACTGAGTCCTCTAGTGAGCAGTTGCTAAGCAGAGTAAGAGTTTGGGTTTTTAGAGGTCAAGAATCAGAGAGAGAACATACAGCCTTGATGGGAAGACTGATACATTCATAAGCTTCTTCAGGATTCCAATGACTCCAAGGGATGCTCAGTTTGCAGTTTAATACATGGCATTTTGAAACCAAATTTTAAGTGTATTCACCAATAAAATAAACTGAAGAAATTGCATGGAATTAAAAGTTACAGACATTGTTGGTTTTTCTGAGTTATGAGCAAGTCATTTCTCAAAGTACTGTGCTCAGCAAGACGGTTTT
>CAUYRH010135026.1:0-25020 GCA_963574655.1 Perodicticus potto | reverse complement strand
GAATTTCAGAATCTCTTGGCATGTCTGGAAAGTTCTCTTTCATAATCTCATAAAGAAGAGACTCTGTGCCTTGTGACACCACTTCATCATTTTCAGGTATCCCTATAAGGTGAATATTGGTTTTCTTTGAGTTATTCCAGAGCTGCCTGAAAGAATGATCTGTTTTTGCCTTCTATTTCGCTTCCTCTTTGGAAGTTTGGGAGTGTTCAAAAGCTTTGTCTTCCATGTCAGAAATCCTTTCTTCTGCTTGCTTCCTCTGTTACTGAGGGATTCTACTGTATTTCTCAGATCTTTGAGGGCTGCAACTTCTTGTGTCAATGTGTCAAAATCTTTGGTCATTTTGTCTTTGAATTCATTGAATTCTTGAGAGTTTTTTTGGGTCATCTTTTGGATTGCTGCTGGAAATTCTAATACCATCTTTTCCTCCATTCTGTTGATCATATTTGCTATCGAGACTCTGAATTTGATTTCTGACATCTCAGCCATTTGCTTATGTAAGGGATCTTTTGCTGTATCTACCTTGTCATTCTTTGGGAAGTTGATCTACTCTGATTACTCATATTTCCAGAATTTTTCTGTTGATTCTGCCTCATGATAATTTCTCACTGTTGCCTATGACCGTCCTCAGAGTTGGGAAGGTGTCTCTCCCAGATCAGACCCTGGAAGGATCACTCTTTTGTTGCTGGACCTTTGTAGGGACTGACCCTGTGTAGCTCCTCTGGGATTGCCCCACCCAGGGAGTTCAGGCTGCAGGAGCAGCTCCGGAGTGTGGCACACCCAGATCAAGCCTCAGGGCATGGGATGGGGCACCCGGTGGCCTTTGCAAAGGGAGCCCATGCCTCAAGCAGTCTCTGGCTGGGAGGAGGGCTCAGGATGGAGGTCACGGGTCATGCAGCCTCCTGAGTCCCTGGCCAGACAGGCAGAGTCAGAGAGGGTAGGGGAAGAGGTGGGTAATGTGTCTCCTGGAGTTCCTGGCCCAGGCAGGCAGGTGGAGGCCTGACACGTTCCTGGTGGAGTCCCTGGCCAGTGTGGAGGTCTGGCATAGGAGTCCTAGCAGAGTTCCTGGCCACAGCATTTCAGGTGGCTAGCCGAGTCCAGGCAGAGTCCCTGGCTGCTGCAGGAGGATGACCGAGTCCTGGATGGATCAGATCAGAGCCACACAGGGGTCCCAGCAGAGTCTCTGGCCACAGCACACTGTGGGCCAAGGCCCAGCGAGGTGCCAATCAGGGCTGCGTGGGGGTCCCTGTGCAGTGGAGTTCCTGGCTGCTGTGGGCGCTGGGCCTGGGGCACGTATTGGACTGGGCAGGGCAATGATCAGTGGGCTGGAGTACTGGCAGACTCCCTGGCCACTGCTGATGGCGGGCCAAGGCCCAGCGGGGTGCCAAACAGGGCCACGTGGTGGTCCTGGTTTAGTTCCTGGCCTGGGGGCTGGTGGGGGCTCGGTGTGGCCCCAGAGTCTCTTACTTGATGGGCTGCCTGATCCAACAGATAGGGAGGGAGGGCCCTGCTCAAGTCCTCTTCTCTCAGGTTCAGCAGAGGTCAGACTTCGGGTGTGTCAGGTAAGCAGGGAAGGGTGTCCTGGAAGTTCAGATGGTGGAAAACTTTAGTTCAGTGTTTCTGCCTGAAGCTTGTTTTCTGGAAGTCACAGCTTGCCTCAGAGGTGACCTGCAGTTATCACTTCTCTCTCTTGGCTGGTCTCCCAGTCTTCAGTTCAATTGGGCAGTTTCTGGAGGTTATTTTTCCTTTTGGACAGGAGCCTCTGTCAGAAGCTGCTTCTAGTCAGCCATCTTACCTCCTCCCTCCATCTGGTTCCAGTTCTAAGAGGAAAAGCTTTAAGTTTTACTCCATTCAGTACAATATTAGCTGTGGATTTGTCATAGATAGCCTCAATCAGTTTAAGGAATGTGCCACCTATACCTATGCTCCTGAGTGTTCTAATTAGAAAGGGATGCTGAATTTTCTCAAATGCTTTTTCTGCGTCTATTGAGAGGATCATATAGTCCTTGGTTCTGCTTCTATTGATATGGTGAATGACATTGATGGACTTTTGAATATTAAACCAACCTTGCATTGCTGGGATGAAACCTACTTTATTATGATGTATAACTTTTTTGATGATAAGCTGTAATCTATTGGCCAATATTTGTTAAGAATTTTTGCATCAATATTCATTAGTGAAATTGGACTAAAGTTCTCCTTTTTAGTTGAGTATTTACCTGGTTTTGGTATTAGTGTGATGTTTGCTTCATAGAGCATATTAGGGAACATTCCTTCCTCCTCAATTTTTGGGAATAATTTCTTTAGTATAGGAATAAGCTCTTCTTTGAAAGTTTGATAAAATTCTGGTGTGAGGCCATCCAGACCAGGGCATTTTTTTGTTGGGAGATTTTTTATTGTTTCTTTGATCTTAGTGCTAGAAATTGGTCTGTTCAGGATATCTATTTCATCTGGGCTAAGTCTAGGGAGAGGGTGTGATTCCAAATACTGATCCATTTCCCTGCCATTTTCAAATTTCTGAGCATAAAGTTTCTGGTAGTATTCAAAGATACTCTCTTGTATTTCTGCGGCATCAGTCATCATTTCCCCTTTATCATTTCTGATTGAAGTTACTAGAGATTTTACCTTTTTATTTCTAGTTAGTCTGGCCAAAGGTTTATCTATTTTATTTATTTTTTTCAAAAAACCAACTCCTTGTTTCATTTATTTTCTGAATGATTGTTTTTTTTTTCAATTTCATTGATCTTTGATTTAATTGTGGATATTTCTTTTCTTCTGCTGGCTTTAGGCTTAGATTTTTCTTCTTTTTTCAATTCCATCAGATGGCTTGTGAGTTTGTTGATATGCTCTGTTTCTGTTTTTCAAATGTAGGCTTCTAAAGCGTTAAATTTTCCTCTCAGGACTGCTTTTGCTGTATCCCATAGGTTTTGGTAATTTGTGTCTTCATTCTTGTTATAGTCAAGGAAGTTAACGATTTCCTTTTTTATTTCTTGCTGCACCCAAGTGTCATTCAGCATAAGGTTATTTAACTTCCATGCCTTTGTGTGAGGTTGAGAATTTTTGTTGGAGTTGAGTTCCACTTTTAGTGCCTTGCGGTCTGAAAAAATGCCAGGTAGAATTTCAATTCTTTTGATCCTGCTGAGGTTTGTTTTGTGTCCTAGGATATGGTCAATTTTAGAGAATGTTCCATGGGACTATGAGAAGAATGTATATTCTATATCTTTGGGATGGAGCATTCTATATATATCTACCAAGCACAGTTATTCTAAAGTCTCATTTAAGTCTCTAATATCTTTATTTAATTTCTGTTTAGAGGATCTTTCCAGCTCTGAGAGAGGGGTATTAAAGTCCCCTGTTATTATTGTGTTATGGGATATCATATTGCTCAAACTAAGCAAGGTTTGGTTCATGAATCTGGGAGCATTTAAACTGGGTGCATAAATATTTAAAATTGAAATGTCTTCTTGTTATATTTTTCCCTTAACTAATATGAAGTGACCATCATTTCTTTTTTGACTTTAGTGCATGTATCTGAGAATAAGATTGCAACTCCTCTTTTTTTATAGTTCCATTTGCCTGAAAAAGTGACTTCCAATCCTTAACTCTGAGTTCTAATTTGTCTTTTGGTGTGAGGTGAGTTTCCTGCAGACAGTAAATAGATGGCTTCTGTTTTTTAATCCAATCAGCCAATCTATGCCTCTTCAGTGGGGAATTCAAGCCATCAACAATTATTTGAGATAATTGATAAATGTGATAGCCTTCTATTCATCTTATTTTGTGACTGTCCATTGGTTAGTTTTGTCTTTTGCATCATTGAGGAAACTAGGTTTTGTCCTATAATTTTCTGGGTATTTACTTTGCTGATGGTCCATTGTGATAGGCAGTATGTAGGACAGGTTGCAATATTTTCTTTAAAACTGGTCTTGTTGTGACAAATTTCCTCAATGTTTGCATTTCATTAAAAGATTTGATTTCTCCATTAATTGTAAAACTTAGCTTGGTGGAGTATAGAATTCCATGCTGGAAATTGTTCTGTTTAAGTAGGTTAAAGATAGATGACCATTGTTTTCTGGCTTGAAAAGTGTCATTAGAAAAGTCTGTGGTCACCCTGATAGGATTGCCCCTGTAGGTCAGTTGGTGCTTACTCCTGGCAGCTTGCAAGTTCTTTTCTTTTGTCTTAACTTTGGATAAAGTCATCACAATGTGCCTTGGAGAAGTTCTATTTCTGTTGGGGTGACTAGAGGACCGATATCTTTCTGAGAGGAGTATGTCGGAATCTTTGATGATATTTGGGAAATTTTCATTTACAATAATCTCTAGAATGGCTTCCATTCCTCTGGGATATTCTTCTTCTCCTTCAGGGATACCTATAACTTGTATGTTTGAATGCTTCATAAAGTTCTAATTCTATCAGTGAATGTTCTGCTTTCTCCCTGTTCTTTTTGGCCTCTTTAACTATCTGAGTTATCTCAAGAGCCTTATCCTCTACCTCTGAGATTATTTCTTCTGCATGGTCTAATCGGTTGTTAATACTTTCCATTGCATCCTTAAGTTCCCTAATTGACTGCTTCAGCTCCTTCAACTAAGCTATATCCTTTTTATATTCTTTGTATCATTCATCTCTTATTTGATTCTGTTTTTGAATTTCCTTTTGGTTATTACCCACTTTCTCAGCAATTTCTTTCATTGCTTTTTGATCGTTTTTCACTTTCTCAGCAATTTCCTAATTTGTTTTCATTATCTGAACTTTAAATCCCCCTTCTGTCATTTCTAACATTTCTATATAGGAGGGATCTTCTGTGGTAGCTATCTCAATATCCATAGAAGATGTTACTCTGGCCTGGGATTTTATGTTGCCAGAATTTTTCTGCTGATTCTTCCTCATGAGGGTTTTCTTGTATCTGTTTCCTTACCCGAATTTTCCTTTCACTTCTTTTTGCTCTTTAAGTTACTGTGGTGCTGGCCAAATATTTTAATGAAAATATTAAAGAGCAAGAAGGGAACAAGGATTTAAAGATGAGAGAAAGGGGAAAAAAAAAGAGAGATAGAGATAAAGAAGAGGGGTGAGAGAAAAGAAATATAGGTGTGTAGTAGGGTACTAGGGCCCCTCCTTAGAGACCCCCTACCTCTGGGGGTGCTGGGTTGGGTGATTCCCTTGAGGTCAACAGCTCTTAGGCAGCCAACTCAGACACAGTACCCCACTGCCACCAGGTAGAGAGGAAATACAAAAATACTGGAAATAAAACCAAAAAAAACAAACAAAAACCCTTATGAGATAGAATTAGGGGGAAAAATAATAAGGACAAAAAAACTTGCAAAAATGAAATTATATTCATTGAAGAAGGCAAAAATGGAAGATTGTATTTAAACTAGAATGGTGGGGAAAAAATGTCCAGGAAAAGTGTTAAAATTAAAAAAACAAAAAAACAAAAAACAAAAACCCCACAACCAAGCAGTATATATATATATCTTTCTAAGTATTGACCGGGCAACAGGTGATTTTCTAAGGTATGAGGTGTTAATCACAATGTGATATAGCTGTACAAGGTGGGAGCTGGAGGCCTCTGCTGATTACTCTGGTCCTCCAGGTTTGGGAGCCCAAATAACTCTTCAACCCACTCAAAAGACACTCCAAGTGATACACCTTGGCCAAGCAGAAGCTTTCCAGGGATAGCATTCATCCCTGGGATCTCTCCTAGAGTGGTTGCCTGCTTATCCAGTGAACCAAATCCAGTCTCCCCCGATGTCCCTGAGGGCCACGGCTATCAGTCTGCCAAACACTTGGATCTCCACACTTCCCCAGTGGCACAGTCCCTGCTTTGGACAGCTGAGTCAATAGATTACTTGCCCCAGGTCTCCCGGCGACTCCCCGTACTGCAACACGCCAGGGCAGCCCACAGCTGAACGATATTAGCTCCTTTCCGGCTCAGCAGCTCATTCTGGGGCCCCAGACAACACCCAAAGTCATCCGCACACTGGCCCAAGATCTCCCAAGGCAGTTCAATCGAGTGTCCAAGTCCAATAAAAACCAAAACAGCCCCTAGGTAAGGCTTTTCCTGCTTGCAAACTAGCCTTTGCTGTAGTTATAGCTGCAGGCAGCCTCCGACCTAACAAATGCACCCACCGCTTGCCAGTTTTCCACTGCTTCTGTCCTCCTAGTGGGGTCCAGAAGTCTCTCACTGACCTCCTGTTTCACCAAACGGAAGCCTCTGGTTGAAACCCACCAGCCAGAGATGCCTGGGGTCCTCTCTCCCCACTCTCACTGTGCCCGGCTGCACAGAAGCTGCTACTTGGTTGCCATCTTTCTCAGAAAACTGAATTTTTTTTTAAAATGCTAGATACAGAACTTATGTTCTTTTAATATGCATTAACTTTATTTACACTGACTTTAATGGAATATTAATAAAAAAGAACTCACCAATAATTAAAAAAATTAATGTTTTTATTTTTCACATTTATATATTTTCAGAGAAAATGAAAAAACTTTTTGAAACACAGATAAGAAAAGTGATGCAGCATATTTTCTCCATCCACAAATAAATGAAATTATTGCTCAGATAACTTAACCAAATCCTTTAGCTGTAAGAAAACAAATTGATAACTCAAGTAAATATGATTAAGCTAGAAGCTGATACTATGGAGACAGAGACTTAAAGAAATTCCTTAGAGACTGAAATTCTGAACACAGCTAAGGACAACTCACTCTGCTCTCGACCTGTGTTAGTCAGAAAAAAGTAACTGAAATGCTCCAGGAAGGCAGTCTCTGCAATTCAGTACATCCCTATATTAGGAAGTAAAATTTTCCCTGCTCAGTGGGCCTGGTGAGACAGGGTGGAGGCATACCATGGACACAGATCTTTGAGGGGAGAATAATTTTCCTTGTGAGGTGTCAGAATCTCACAGAAGTGTAGGAGGTAGTGAGTCAAAATTCATTCCTCTTCCACATGCAGGAATCCAAAATATAAGAAATTAACATAAAGTGTCCAGGGCTGTTAAACTCTCCTGTGAACACATAAAGAAAGTTTAAATCTCCTCTACACAAAAATTTTGTGTGACAAATGAATATTTCATCAAAACAAGAAACCAGTAACCAAACAAATCCATTTTAACTGAGCTTACAATACAAAAAAAAAAAAAAAAAAAAAAACTCAACAGCTAAAACAAAACAAAACACCATTGTGTTGAAAAAATTTACACATACAGCAATGAACAACCTGTTTTGAAAAATACAAACAAGAGCAGTTTCTGAAAATAGCATAAATACATGTGTTTTAAAATCATAAAAAAATTTCGTTTTCTTCTGAGTAACAGAATGGGACAGCATTTTTACAAGAACATATCATAGTGATAAAAAAATAATAATCTGGAATTGAAAACAAACAAATTATATAAGCCCCCAACTGCATGCATCACTCTTTCTTTTCAAAATACCTAGATTTTTTCAGTTGAGTATTTTGTGATATATCCAAGTTTACTCTAGAAAGTTTTCTGTAGTAGTGTTTCTTAAAACTCATGAAATGTTATTATGAGTAAGAAAAAGATAATTTCCTGGAAAATGGACTTTATTTTAATGCATTCTGTTTTGACTAGCTCCTCAAATATGTTAATATAATTCCATAGCATTAGAACATCCGTGCATCTATCAAGTCATTTTCTGAGAGATTTGGAAACATTATCTCAACATGAAAGTGATCCATTATGAATTAACAGTACCAGCACCTGATATCACACTAGGGTAGTTGTTGTTGAAATGCCTTCGGTCTTTTATATTTGGTCTTAGCACTGCCTTACCAAGTGTTAAGTGTTAACAAACACATTATTATTTTTGACCTGGTGTAATGAATTTTATGACCTACTTGTATTTAAAAAAATAAAACAACAATGAACAATTACTATGAAATTCTAACAGCATGTCTTAATGATAAATTTAGGCACTAGCCAAGCTGTATCTTGAGTACCGGACCTTAGAAATCAGATTGTGTTTTTGTCTTACTTAGATCATCCAAATAAGAATCAGGATTGAATTTAGCTGGTGAGATAAAATGAAGAATAAAGAAGGATGTAAATCTTATTTGTAGTAAAACATTGCAAAATGTAAACACTCTCCCATAAAAGCATTTATTGTTTCTCATAATTCAGTGTGTTGGAAGGAAATTCTTTTTCAAAATTTAATTTAATCTTATTATTTTGTAATTTAGTGGATACACCTTTTGGGTATGTGTGTGTGTGTGTGTGTTTTGTTGTTACATGGATAAATTGTATCATGCAGAAGTCGGGGCTTTCATTATACCTGTCACCAGAATAGTGTGCATTGTATTCAATCAGCAGATATTTATCCCTTGCTCCCACCCATCCCCTTCTTGGTTTACAATGTCCACAGCTGCTCTTCGTGATCATATACATATGTCCTTTGTTTAGCTTCCACTTGTTAGTGAGATATCTGCCATATGTATTTCCACACCGGAGATACTTCTTTTAGAAGAATGACCTCCCATTCCAACCAAGTTGCTGCAAAAGACATTATTTTCATCTCTTTTTATGGCTAAGTAGTGATTTTTCCTAAACACTAGGGAATTGAATGTCTGGGTGCTCAGCCATAAAGACTGGGATAACTAGATTGCCTAGGGACTCTCTAGTGAATCTTTCATTATTTAAGGGATATTCTTTAGATAGTTCACATGACAAAAGAAGAAATTACATCAGCAAAGAGGAAATGCCCCAATGCAAGTATGTTACCTTTCTCTAACTGGCTTATGTTTCCTGATACCGACCCAGGCAAGTAATGTAGCAAGCATACAGTCAAATGGGAAGGGAACTCCTCAAGATGTATATGGAAAGAGGTGTTATATAAAGCATATGTTTAAATATTTCTAACATATGTTACATTAATAGAAGAAAAATCAAAGATGTACATATTCTATAATGTTTTCACATCAATATGATCATCAAACTAAAACTCTTCGCTCTAATTAAATGTTAACCAAAGAAGCCTCTCATTTCATTTTGATTTTCTATACATGTTTTCCTAGATTAAGACAAATTATTGAGCAGGAATCTCACAAGTTAAATTCATAGTTTATATTTTAAACTAAAAAATGATGTTATAGATTATATATCCACCTTCTAAAATATTATTATTTACTTTCATTGAATCTGAGTGATCCAGATTTCCTATCTTGACAAAAAAATTAAAGGCTTTCCTGAGTGTTATATCTCTATAATATTTTTGTAATTTCTGTCCCTATACATATATGAGTCAAAAATTATGTACAGTCATTGATTATTCAAAAGTGACATTCAATTTATTTACTCCACTTTTAAATGCTAAACAAATACTTATCTGATTCTCATATACCTGTATTAGTATGTATTACCCCCAAACGTGTCCCTTATATGCCCCTTAAATAGTAAATATTTCAAAAATTCTATCAAGGTCTATTTTTCTCAAATATATTACCTAAATAATCTCATGGTTCCTGATAAGAATTAAACATTCTTTATTCTTTATTTATATATTCAAATCAATCCTATCAACTGGTTTCTAGGTTTAAATGTCTACATATTTACATCACTAACATGTTATCCAATAGGCACCTCAAATTCAGCACCTAAAAGAGTTATACCATTTTCTCCCAGACCTACTCTTCTTTTCGTACACCTTATTTTGAGCAAATGATGGGATATTTCAAGTGAGCTGGAGGCTTTGTTGCCTAATGTTTTCTTTATTTGGTTTAAATGATTGATCTCAGAGTAGGGCCCTTCTACCTTGAAAAAGTCTTGCAACCTGCAAATATTCCTTCATTCACACTGATAAATTTTAAATTTATTTCATTTATAATTTATGTTCCTCACATTTATAGTACCACAATAACTTTAGTGTTCGTCTCCTTTGCTCCATTCTTTTCTTCTAACAGCTTACCCTTAAAGTGTGGTATGAACTAACAAATTTCTGAAAGCATCTGTCCAGATCACAGGTGTAGAATTTATGAGTTGATTATTCAATAAGTAATTACAATAAACTTTTCACTTCTAAAGTTCTCTTTACTAAAGTTACATATACTTCAGATTTAAAAGCAACTGCGTTTGGGCATTTCACTTATTCTAGGTCTATGGGACTTGACCTGCCAGGTTCTGTTTTACTTTCCTAAGTGAACGTGTGTCCTGAATTTATAGAAAATTTAGATTGCTAAATTTATACTCATCGTGCACTAACTTTACGTTACATTACAGACAGAGAAGGTAAAATATTTCATCATTAGTATTTAAGGAAAAGATAAGAGCTCTAAAATTGCCAATAAATACTCAATCAATAACTCCAGAATTTTATTTTTATTTTATTTTATTTATTTATTTTTTTGTCTGGCAAAAGCAAATTTTTAATTACCTTTAGATAGAAAACTAATATATTACCCAATGCAGTTTGATGTGATGCCAGAGATTACATAGATTAAAAGATAGAGGTAAAAGTTATTTACAAAATATCACAGTTAATACATGATATAAATATTTTTTTAAATACATGTGTTTTATTATTCTTCATTACATTAGTTCCCCCCTCCCCCCAGTGCTAAGACAGAATTTATTTACAGAAAAGAATACAGAAAACACTAAAGCTCCTGGTAGAGGGAGAGAATTCAAGTGGGGAGATAGAGCCTCTCTCCGTTCCTCTCCCGGTCCTTCCCCTGCTCTATTTTAATCATACCAGGAAGTTAATCGCCACACAACTTCTTCTATCCTTGATTTCCTTACCTGTCTCAGACCTTCTCCCAAGCCTGTATGTCTGGATTGTGAGCCAAACACACCAGCGCATGTCTCCAATCAAGAAACCAGTTCCCATTTATTGCTGCCCACGATTGCGAGGTTCTGTGCCAGGCGTGATGAAGGGTGAAGGGTTGGGGAAAGAGGCCTAAACGAGGCTTGTTAGGAGATGTGTGGTCTTAGACAAGTCACTTAACCTGTCTGCATTTGAACTTCCTCCTCATAATATGCTGCTGCTTGGTTGCTATGATTTATAAGTTGCCCCCAAATTGAGAAGATTATATATAGAAGCATACAAAGCACATCTGTCTAAGAATTTTCCATGTTGGGGGGTACAGGGATAATATTGGGGTTCGGGGAAAAGAAACGTGTAAAGAAGTAGGGCATGTGGATTTGGCCTAATATCTTTATTAAACCTTTGACAGCACAGATTTATATTTATAACACAGATTTTCCCAGTAAATAAAATTGTCCACGAATAGTATGTCTACACACAAACAGGCTGTCTCATAATTGTAATCTCTTCATGGATCCACTACTCTTACCTGTGACCGGCTGACTTATTCACCCACTGGGATCTGGTGTCAATACCAGTTTCATAACACCTTTCTCCTGCCAAAGCCTGGATTACTGGCCCTTCTACATCCTTCTACATGCCATTATTTCCTCTATTTCTCCATCATGGTCCCGTTAATATTGCACTGTGATCGCCTATCTATTGTCTGGGGTTCCCACTAACTCTAAGTTCCTCAAAGGCCGAAATTGTGGCATCACGTCCTTAGTATGTGACTTGGTGCGCGGCACAAGAACGTGATTTTACACACACACTCGTCCTTCAGAATTGGTGGGGGATCAGTTTCAGGACCCCCGTGGGATACCGAAACCCACGGCTGCTTGAGTCCCTGATATAAAATGGGACACTATGAATCTACAAACCCCATACATCCTCCTGTATACTTTCAATCTTCTCTAGATTACTTATGATACCAAATACAATGTCAATACTATGTAAGTTCTACTGTATTGCTGAGGGAATAATGAAAAGAACCAAGTCTATGTATGTTCAGGATAGGTGCGATTTTAAAAAATATTTTGGATCCATGGTTGGTTAAATTCATAATGCAGTGGACATGGAAGGTTGGCTGTGTGTGTGTGTGTGTGTGTGTGAGTGTGTGTGTGTGAATATACACACGTACGGCCATGTACTGCATAACATTTTGGTCAACCCACTGACCAAATACATGATGGTGGTTCTATAACATGATAATAGAGCTGAAAAATTCCTAGTGCGGTGGTTCTCAACCTTCCTCATGCCGTGGCCCTTTAATATGGTTCCTGTGTCGTGACCCACAGGTTGAGAGCCGCTGTCCTAGTGGCTCGTGGTGGTGTTGTAACATCCTAGCACAGTGTATGACCCACATTTGTGGCGATGCTGGTGTAACACGCCCACTGCAGGGATTCACTGCTCAGTCACGTACAAGTCTAGCACACACAATCACGTAGAGCATATATTTGGTGAGGATAATAAGTGAGTATGTTATTTGCTTTTGTATTTACTATAGTATACTTTGAATTGTTATTTTAGAGTATATTCCTTCCACTTATATATTTTTTTTAAAAACAGACAAGTTAACTGTAAAACGGCCCCAGGCATGTCCTTTAGGAGGTGTTCAGGGGAGGCACTGTCACCACGGGAGGTGGCAGTTCCATGCCTGTTACTGCCCCTGAAGACCTTCCAGTGGGACAAGACGTGGAGGTGGAGATGGAGATATTGATGATTCCGACGCTGTGCAGGCCTAGAATGACGGTGTGCATGTTAGCGCTTGACAAAATAAAAAGCTTAAAAAGTAAAAACACCCCAAATTTAACTAGGAAAAAAATCTTATAGAATAAGGTTGTAAAGAAAGAAATTCGTTTTGCACAGCTGTACCATGTGTGTTTTAAGCTAAGTGTTTTTACAAAAATCAAAAAGATTTTTAAAAATTAAAAGTTTAAAATAGCCGGGCATTGTGGCAGATGCCTGTAGTCCCAGCCACTCGGGAGGCTGAGGCAAGAGAATCGTTTAAGCCCAGGAGTTGGAGGTTGCTGTGAGCTATGACACCATGGCAATCTACTGAGGGCGATAAAGGGAGACTCTGTCTCTAAAAAAAAAAAAAAAAAATGAAAATTAAAAGTTTATAAAGAAGTTATAGTAAACCAATGTTAATTTGTTATCGAAGACAGAAAACATTTTCATGAGTCAAGTGTAGCCTAAGTGTACAGTATTTATAAAGCCCACAGAGTGTTCTGCCCCGTCTTCACATCACTCCTGGCTCACCCAGAGCAACTCCCAGTCCTACGAGTTTCATTCATGGTCAGTGCCTGATACAGGTGCGCTAGTTCTTATTTTTATACCCTATTTTTCCTGTGCCTTTTCTATATTTAGATGTGACTGGATGCCCGAGGCCTCACCATTGTATCGAAGTTGCCTTCAGTGTGCAGTGTTCACACGCTGCGCAGGTGCAGGCCCGGGAGCAGCAACCCGGCGTGCAGCGGTTACGCTGTCCAGGTTGTGTGAGCTCGTCCCAGGATGTTCACACAGCAGCAAAATTGCCCGACAGTAACGCACTGCTCAGACGTGTCCCTGTTGTTGAGCAGCATGTGACTATATATATACATACATACACACATACACTAATGAAACCGTCTGAAATAAAAAGAGCGCAGATTAGCACCGTACTGGATGGAATTCAATTCCTCCAGGGCCAGAGCAGCGTGGGCAGAGACAGAGGCAGCCCCTCCAAGGCTGAGCAGTGGCCCTTACTGGGCACGTGGCTAAGGCGGCTTGGAGCTGCGCCACATGCCTTTCTGCTGAACTTTCATAAGAGATTAGCTCTTGCTTCTTGGAGAACTGAGTAAGTGGAAAGAAAAGATGTTTGTCAGTAACACCAAAGAAAAGTCTGTTTGTTCTCAAGACACTGAGCACGTTGTTCAACCCAGTGAGTTCATCCGTGCATTTTCTTGGGCCCTGAAAGGGTCATAATGGCAGCAGGGCGACAAGCCACTTGGTTCAAGTCATGCCCATTCAGGCTGCCCCAGGGCAGTATTAACTTAAGCAGCTGCTTTTTTTCCTTTCCTGGGCTTAAAAAATAAATAAATAAAAAGACTCAAAAGAGAGTATATATACATCTTGCTTATTTGCTCCCTTTCATTCATATTCTCTCTCTCTCTCTCTCTCCCCCCCCCCTCCCTCTCCTTCTCCTCTCTCCTGTCTCTGCCTTTAGGGCAGAGATGACCTCTACCTTCCTCATGCTCAATTCTAACTTTTCTTCCTTATTTTGGCGCTGGGGCACAGGGGCCGTGCCATTGGCAGTGACTAGAGGTCCGGCTTGAAGAGAGAAAGGCCTCTGGTCCCACCCTTGGAGCTCAGCTCTCCTAACACCACAGGAAAATGGGAGAGCAAGAAAAGAGTTCCAAGGAGCCAAATCCAACTGAGGCACTCGGGAATCAGGAATTCTAATCCCGGATTCAATCCGATTGCTGCTAAGTGTCAGAATTCCATAAACACTTTAAGATGAGGGCTCAGTTATGGTGAGTTCTTATTCTAAGAAGGCCCAACACAGTATATGAGCAATTAGACAAGAAAGAAACTCTCCTTAATCAGTCTTATGTACAAAGATTAAATGTTCAAGGATAAGTGTTGTCCTATTATGAATAGAATCTAAAACTGGAAACAATCCTAAATACCTGTAATATACAATAGATTAGATGATACAGGTATGGATCACAACTACAGTGAATCTATACAATCATTGAAAATCATGGAGTGGTCAATATTTAATAATATAGAAAAATTCTTAATATAGTATGTAAAAACACAATATGTAGTGATTGAGTCTAAATTAGAGAAAATATATAAGAACTTACAAAAAAGAAATATGTGGTTAGGGTTTTTTTTCTCCACGATTTAATTGTTTTGTTTAAATTTCAACAATAAACATGTCTAACTTCTACAAACAGAAAAATAATGCTACTTACCATCAATCAATCATTTCCGATTGTGGTGGCTCATACGAAAAGGAGAGAAGCCTGGAGAACCACTGTTGTCTAACTGCCTGGAAACCAAGTAAATCAAATAATCAGCAAGGAATTGATAAGGGAAGCTGAGAGAATGGCAAAAAGTGACTTGTACAGATTTGCATGACAAGAATGCTGGGCTCACGCTCCCTCCGAGGCAGAACCTGTTCCTAAAAGATCATTTGGCATCAGTGTGTAATGCTCCAGTGTTAACAGAAGTCAGTCTACTGTGCTTTAAGTCCTACCTCCAGAAAAACTATAAAGGCTCTATCATTTGTCAAGAAACTTCAGACACGAGAAGTGTACAGAAGGCATGGGCACCTGGTTTTATGATTAGATCTTTAGATAACAGCATCAGAATCCTGGGCCTTGAAACCCCTTTTCCAGTCACTCTGTGCCTTCACAAGCTTACTATTCTCTGAGCTCCAACTGCCTCATCTGCCAAATGAAGACGATAATAATAACGACCTCAGCATGTGGTCATGAAATGTATCCATTTAATTAAAAACTATTTCTCAAGCATCTACTTTAGGACTGTGCCAGACACTTAGGATACAATAGTATCAATCCCTGCCCTAACACAATTTACAGCTGAGGGGGTGGGGGAAGACCCACAGAACGTTACAGAAGAGTGTGGAGTTGCAGTGAGGGTGCAGAAGGCAGCCGTGGAAGCAGCACGCCGGAGTGGGGCCTCCCCGGGGAAGTGCTGATGCCGGTGATAAAACAAAAAGGAGAAGCAGGCATCTCCCAGCAAAGAGGGCAGAAGACAGCTCCAGGAGGACTGGACACGGGCTCTGAGGCCCGGAAGTAACAATGGAGAAATATAGTTCAATTTAATGGAAAGAAAGACGTGGCACAGGGATCATCATTGTAGACATTTTGTGGCCAAGAAGCTTAGTATGAAGCAACAGGGACTTGTGATCACGGGGCTGCAGAAGTGTGAGACACAGGCCCAGGCGTTCCAGATAGCACTATGTTGGGTGATGGGACTACATGTGGATACTGGGTTCAGCTCTGCGTATCACACCTTAAGAGTGCCTGAAACTCTTGACAGCACAAGATGGAAACCATCAGGAGTAATGACGGAAGCAGTGAGGCTGTTTATTTGGAAGAGATGGGCATAGCAGACGTGCCAGCTACCTCCAAACACAAAAACAACGTCAGATGGAAGGATCCAGCCTTACTCCCTGCAGCTTCAAAATGTAGAACCACAGGATGAACACGGACAGGGCAATTTTCAGCTCATTTAAAAGGATCCTTTTCTAATAATGAAAGCTGCTCAGAAATGAATAATTCCTTCAGAAGGGATACGTTCCCTGTGACTGTGTCAAGAGATGTTGGACAATCTCTTATCCGACAGTATTTTAGTATCTTAGATAATATTTTAGTATCTTAGGTGATACTTTACAAAAGATTCAAGCATCAAATAGATAATAAGGCTATACAAGTTTTCAGTTTGCCAGTTTGCTTCCTAATCAGAGATTCTATGTGTCTGGCATAGTCAAAGAAAATAGCAATTACAATACAATTATTCTCACCATCAACAACAGCAAAATCAAAACCCATTCATACTGTCTGGGTGTCACTGCCAATACAGCAGTCGCCTGACATACACCATTGAGCTCTAGAGGGGTTGCTGGTCTAGTTGGAACTAGACAGATTTAATAATTATTTACATAGATTACAAGTTGAAATAATAGTTTGGCTCTTTTAGATTACATAAAATGCATTAAAATTAATTTCTCCTGTTTTTCTTTTTTTTAATATGGTTGCTTAGAAACTTTACAATTATTTATGTGGCTGGCCAAAATGCAACCCATTTCCAGCTCAACCTAAGTTAAGATCACTTCCCACATCACTAATTCTTGAGATAAAGCTTTCCCTAGGCTTTCCCACACTCACCAGGGCAGGTTATAGGCCTGCAGGAAAACCCAGACCAAGCAGCCCAGCAGCCAGTGCCTTGCACCGAACCTGACAACAGTCCACAGCAGGGAACAAATGTGCTGAACTCAGACACAAGCCAAATAGATCAAAAGGTTTTCATTTCCTCAAACACCCAGTTGAACTGCAACCCAGGAATATCTTCAAATTGGAATCGAACCTACCTACGTATTTCCTAAACCTAGTAAGCAGCCGGTATACCACCCTGAGCCAACGTTGACTGGGTTGGGGTCGTTGCTAGTAACCAAGCACAAAATATTTTTTTTAATTATCTTTATCATTAAATCATAGCTGTGTACAGTAGTGCAATCAAGGGGTACAATGTGCTAGTTTCATATACAATCTTAACTATTTTCATCCAACTGATTAACATAGCCTTCCTGGCAATGTCTCCGTTATTATATGAAGACATTTGTATTCTGCATTTAGCAAGGTTCGCCTGTACCCTTCTAAGATGCACTGTAGGTGTGGCCCCACCAATTACCCTCCCTCCACCCCAACCTCCCCTCTCCCCTCCCTACCCTTGCCCCTTTCCCTATATTCCTGTGTTATAGTTGGGTTACAGCATTCATACGACAACTATAAATTGGCTTCATAGTAGGGCTGAGTACATTGGATACTTTTTCTTCCATTCTTGAGATACTTTGCTAAGAAGAATATGTTCCAGCTCCATCCATGTAAACACGAAAGAGGTAAAGTCTCCATCTTTCTTTAAGGCTGCGTAATATTCCATGGTATACATGTACCTCAATTTATTAATCCATTCGTGGATCGATGGGCACTTGGGTTTCTTCCATGACTTAGCAATTATGAGTTGGGCTGCAATGAACATTCTGGTACAGATGTCTTTGTTATAATGTGATTTTTGGTCTTCTGGGTATATACCTAATAAAGGAATTATAGGATCGAATGGCAGGTCAATTTTTAGATCTCTAAGTATTCTCCAAACATCCTTCCAAAAGGAACGTATTAGTGTGCATTCCCACCCGCAATGTAGAAGTGTTCCCTTTTCTCCACATCCACGCCAACATCTCTGGGTTTGGGATTTTGTTATGTGGGCTAATCTTACTGGAGTTAGGTGATATCTCAAGGTAGTTTTGATTTGCATTTCTCTGATGATTAAGGATGGTGAGCATGTTTTCATGTGTCTGTAGGCTGTGGATCTGTCTTCTTCAGAGAAGTCTCTCTTCAAGTCCTTTGCCCATACTGCAACCTTTTTCCCTTTTAAAGTTAGTTCCCTTGAGAAATCTCTGTTACTGGCTTGGAATGTATCCCAGGCTTTCCAAGGCAGTATATGTAAATTTAATGTACTATTTTAATGGCTGATTACTCAGAGGTCACAATTTACTTAAAATATCCCTGTTGATGAGCAGTTGAATAGTTTTCTTACTTTTTTCTGTTATTAACTGCCCTCCGATGAAACATTCTTACACATTACGTATTTTCATTGTGTTGTGTGCATTTTTGTAGAATAAATTTTAGAGATAAAATTGCTGGTTCAATTAGAAACAAGGTAAAGAAAAGATGTTTAAACAGAAGGCAGATAGTATCCCAATTCTGACTGTTTTCCAGAGAGGGCTGTGTTTTCTCTAGAAGTCACGCCAAAGAAGGAAACATAATTGTTTATGTGATCTGCTGTCCTGAAGGGAAGACTTTGAGAGCAAAAGCTATCTTTGAGCAGAACCAGGGGAATAAACCCAGAGAGAATCAGAGCTCAGTCAGCTCGGGTGAGAGTCAGCCTATTAAAAAGTGAGTAGACTTGACTTTTTTCTTATCTTTCAGGAACATCAGTTGCAGTTTTCTGGACAGTGCTTGAGCCAAGTGCTGACGCGCAGGAGATTTCTGCTCTCCACCAGCCCGACAGTGTAAGTTCTGGTGGAAGACATTAGCATTACACAGGCTTCTTGCATATATGAAAGGTCTCAGAAGTTTGGTGGCAGGAGAACAAAGATGAAAGTTAGTCAAACCCCAGTGAAAGCTGGTACAGGAGCTATGGAACCCAACAGACCAGTTGTAAGCATATTAGTGAGGGCTGGCCATGGCCAGATTGTGTGGTATGCGCTTTCTGTAAGTGATAATATAGGAAGTATCATGCCTATTTTATAGATAAAGAACCAGAGGCACAGAACAGTTAAGTAATGTGCCCACAGTCACACAGTTAGGATATGGGCAGTCTGGGACTCAAATCCAGACCTGGCACCTGATAAGTTTGTTCTGAGTAAGATGCTGAGACTTGCAGTTTAGGATGGAACAGGGACTTTGACAGTTTGAAGTACTTGACCCAGCATTCACAGAATAAGAACAGGCATCCGTGTTATACCTGTCCAGGTACTTGAAGTCTGAGAAGATGCTGCATAAACTCTACAAGCCCTGTCAGGAACCAGGAATTGGGGGTCCAGTGAAGAGATGAAGCTTATTTTTCCCTCAATGAAAAGAAAGGATTTGCCCTCTGGCAAGCCTTCCCTCTCCAGCCCTGCCCACCTAGATCCTAGAGGGCAAACACTCTGAAGGGCTCATGGCTAGACCAGCTCTCTCTGGGGATTATCACTGTGTACAGCCACAGGAAGACCCTACTTTTTTGTGAAATGGTACAGTCTCCATTATTCATTTCTTTTTTTTTTTGGCTGGGGCTGGGTTTGAACCCGCCACCTCCGGCATATGGGGTCGGCACCTTACTCCTTTGAGCCACAGGTGCCGCCCCATTATGCATTTCTTAAAAGTCATGGCTGTGCCAAGACATTCTGAGATAGTTTACGGAATGTTTGCAATTCCTAAAGAGGAGACAGTTGCAGCAGGCTAGACTGTCTAGCTTTCATGCTACAGTAAACTGCACGTCCCATAATTTTTTTCTCTCTTGGATATACCTGTGGTAGGACTAGAAGGGTCATTAATTTTTAATGCCACTGAAGGAAAAATCACAGTGTATGATCCTAGCAGTCATTGCTTTCTTGTTGCTTTGCTAATTTAGAAGAAAAATGAATGTTAACATAAATTCCTTTATTTTTAATTTGATGATTTATTTGTGTCATTTCACAATGATTTACTGGGTGAGAGCTAGGCTCTTTGCTAAGTCTTGCAGATACGGAAACGAGAGTCAATGCCGTAAATTTTACACAAAGATATGGCAAGGCCGTGAAGTCACCTGTCAGGGTGATTTGGCAATCAACCGGCTCAAGTTGTGCTTTTTGTTTTCAGCTCCCTCTGCTCTGCGGTTATGAGAGATAAGAATTTCTTTTTGCATAGTCATAGAAAGTTCCTAGTTTCAGTCCAAACCATGAGCCCATAGTTTAGTCATTTAAGTGGGTCATTCCCTTTCTTTAAGGTGTTCAATTTTTAAAGAAAGAATTCCATCATACTCAATTTTTTCCTATCATCCAAACCATTCTGTGGTGTCAGCCATGCAGTTTCTCCAAAGCCATGTATTCAGTGGACACTTTATGCCTGGTGTCTACAGACAATAATTCAACCAGCAGCTCTTCCTTGTATGCCACTGGCTGACTAGTGATGAGATTTGCAGTTGTCTTCAACAATTAAGCAGATAGTCTTAGAGATTCGATAACTCTGCGAGCTCCTGAGAAGATGAGTGAACCAGGCTTAGAGAATGGATGGGCATGGAGGCTGGGCGGGCGGATGAGCAGAGTTTGTTTAGGGTGCTCACACGGGAACAACCACCACCCTTCTCAGTTTCTGACTCTCTCTGACACCACAGGTACACAGCCTAAGCCTTCCTTTCTTCTGTGTATCATTCAGACTCTGAATCTTAGGCAGGGGCAGCTGACTGGTAACCAGGCCCAAGTTTCCAGGGAACCAAGAGAACAAGTAAATGGACCCTTCCTGGGAGTCACACAATAGATATTTCCTCAGAATACAAGGGGGCTCGGGTACAGCCCCCAGATGACAAATGTCCTTTGTAATTAAGATAGGAAGTAACACGATTCAGGTACATCTTAGAAAGCAGCTTGGATGATGGATTCTAATGCTGTGAGATGAGGTGGGGTTGACTGAACAGTGGAGCCTGATGCTATATTGGATTCTAGGTATGTGTGTGAGAGAGGGTGGAACGTGGGACTCCTCTCAGGTTTCTGGCTAGCATCACTAGGTGATTTGCTCTGCTCGTGAGCCTCCCCCAAAATACCATGTAGTTGGGCAAAACATGTTACCATCCCTTTAACTTGCCTGTAGTCAGTAGGAGGATTGTGGCTGGATCCCAGTTGTCCTAACTCTGGGACAGGCAGTAGAGTGTGGAAGAGACTCTACACAGTCTTCTTATTCTTGGGTTCAACTCCTGGCCGACCACTTCCTAGCTGTATGAGACTGGATGTGTGACTTAACCACTCCATGTTTCAGTTTTCTCATCTGTAAAATGGCGATAGCAATAACATCTATCTCAAAGGGTGGTTGTCAGATTGTCAGGTTGAATGAGCCTGATACTGTCAAGTATTCAAAAGGTGTTGCTGTCGTTAGCTATCTTTCTCCAACGAGTTCCGACGAGTTTAGGGGTCCTCTGCATCCCTGTGAAAAGGATGATCTAAATAAACAGAATGGTCTTTCTCTGTTAGGGTCTGCCGGTCACACTCTTCCTAATGGAGACATGGAAACCAGCCTGAGGACAGTTACTTACAGATGCTCATAACACATGAGACAGCCCAGGGCTTAGCTGAAGACAGCGTTCTGGGGCAAGGTGATCAGAAATCAAGGACCTGATTTCCACAGATCGGACCAAGACCACATTTTCTGTATATTCTGATTTCACTTTCAGTAACTGGCAAACACAAGTTCCTTCCACCAGGGGAATGACACAGAATTATGAAACCTGCTTTCTGGCATGAGCGAGTCAGACAGGTTTTTTACATCAGACTTTTGCCATCTCACCCAGGGCTTGGCTCCTTGCCAGTCCCTCTATACCCTCTAAGCAAAAGGAATCAAGATATTTGGATAGCTGGGTGTGACCCAAGCTTAGGGAATAGGGCAACGTGTAGGTCAGGGTAGGGAAAGTCACTGTGCTCTGGGTGAGAAAGACAGCAATATGTGGGGTTGGATGCAATTGAGGGGCAAATGCTCAGATCCCTGGTGTTTCCACTTCCACCAGACCATGCTTGGGGGAGTCCAGGTTAGACCTTTCTGGATCCAGTGGCACCCACAGAACTCACAGATCTCCTGGAGTTTCCTGCAGAGTGTTTAGTTCTGTATCAGGTCATAAAGGGTGGAGCTTGTCCCAGGAGCCTTTCTCTGCCCACAATTAAGAGCTGTACGCAACACCATAACCCATAGTAAACAGCTTGTGTAACAGAGCGGGTCTACTTTTTCTAAAGAAAGGAAGAACCTGAGGCCAAGAAAGATAAAGATCAGCTTTCCAGGTGGAAAAGAAATATCTTTCTGTGCCAGACTAATACAAAAACAAACTAAAAATTTACCAAAGCTTTCAGCACAAACATTCCATTTGTTTTTTGCTCTGAACTGCCGGGATAATCATAGGACACTCACACACGAGGTGCACGTGAAAAGGGCTAATCAGTTCTGTGAAGTATGTCACTGCTCCACTTTCCTGCATCCTCTTAGATGAAACTGACTTTCAGATAACTACTTCTAGTGTATGATCTATAATTTTTGGCTATTTTAATGTTAGGGAAATTAATTTTACAGGATAATGCTATCTTTGATATCACATTGAAAAAGAAAGAAAAAATGTAATACACAAGAAGACGACTCTGTTTTACAAAAGTTTTCTTTTTCAGTTTTAGTGAAAGGAACAGGTAGATCTCTATTGTAATGATGAGAATTGCTACTCCTTATATCAGGTGCTGTCCTCAGCATTTTGAATCCATCATCTCTAACTTTCACAACAAACCTGCAAGCTAGATGTTATTGCTCCATTACAGAGATGAGGAAAGCTGGGTTCAGGGACGTTACTTTGGTTAGTAGGGACCTTGCTATTTCTCCCTGAATAAAGCAGATGATTTTAGCATGAGGGTGTCTTCTGGTTTAGGTAATTCAGATTGGACCCAAACTTTCTTTAGAAACTTGACCCAACCTTTTGTCAAATGGTAGGTATTTTTGAGGTGAAACCACACTTCCTCTAAGGGTCAAAGTTTCATGTTTTAAATCTTTTTGATTTTTTTCCTCTCTTGCTTCAGTGCCATCATTCAGAACAGGTGGGGCATGGAAGTACCTGAAATCTGTGAGCAGGTCTTGGGTGAGTGCTGGTAAGAACAGCGCCCACTGCATTCATGCCTTGCACTGACGGGGCTGGTTGGGGAGCACTCCATGGAGAGTTTGCTCCCCTTTAAGGATAATTCCCATAACTACTAGTCTTTTCTCTTCACCTTGTGCAAAAAGAGCCAATTCACCCACCAACCAGCCCCTATCTCTTCCCACCCCAGTCTATCAACAGGTAAACGAGAGGATAGAATCCACATTCAATTTATCTTTGCATCTCTCACGCTACACTTGACCGAGCTCTGCTAGTAGCTGGGTCCTGTTGATCCAACTGGTAGCTACAAAGCCAAATGCCATCTGCCATAGCGGGGGAGGGCACCAGTCATGCGTGCTTTCCTGTTCTCAAGAAACTGATGTTCTAATGGGTGTCATGAAACCATCAGAAAAAAAAAATTAGCCAGTGTTTAGATCTGGGGGTATAAGTGTTAACTTGTATGGTAAAGCCCACAGGTGTGGCAGGGGGTCCTCAGGATACTGCAGGCAAGAGGAGAAATGTGGATAGGATTGGGGTGGGTGTGTGGGCACACAGTGGTTGAGGGGAGTAAATGCAAGGAGACAAACTAAAACTAAAAAATAAAGGGCAGAGGACATTGTGTTAGGTGGAGGAGACAGCCTCTCTGGCAACAGGCTGTTTTCTGTCTACCAGCCCTCCTTAGTCACAGCCACTCACAGTGAACCTCTCCACAAGTTTCTATTGTATTTCTCTGTCATTGTCCAGAAGCCCTGATGATGTGGTGGCAGGTGGGGTGGAGAGGAACAGCTCTAGGATTAGTCTCACTCTGTCGGCACATCTGGGTGTCAGGGTTGTGACTTTCTCAGGTGCTTCTAAGTTTTCTTCCCACCTTGGGTAAGACAGGATGGCCAGATGGGGCTGGACTTGGGTATTCTCCTTCCCCTAGGTTAGTTAGGCCCTAGCAATACCCTACGTGGGTAGGTTCTGAAAAACAGCTTCTGTTGAGTTTGGATCGAGGCTTTATTCAAAACAGAATGTTCTGGCACATTTCAAAATGGCTACTTTTCCCTGAAGTACAAGGGGGTTTGTGCTTATCTTCACTGTGATGAGGTGGTAGGATTGCTTGAGATCAGGAGTTCAAGACCTACTATGAGCAAAAATGAGGCCTCATCTCTACAAAGAATAGAAAAACTAGCTGGGTATCATGGTGGGCACCTATAGTCCCAGTTGCTTGGGAGGCTGAGGCAAGAGAATCACTTGAGCCCAAGAGTTTGAGGTTGCTGTAAGCTATGATGCCATCCCACTCTACCCAGGGTGAGAGAGTAAAATTCTGAATCAAAACAAAACAAAACAAAACAAAATGTAGGGGACCGTAAGACCACTCCCCTTGGAGTGTCCATCTCTCAAACTTGTCTATGCAAGGCCTCAGAAAATGCATCAGCTAAGGTTTAGCGCTTCTGGCTCCTACAGAAATTTCTGCTCTAGTAAACTGTGATTCTCTGGATTCATCTATCTGCCTCTCTCTAATCTTGAAAGTACGAGTTTGCCTGGTGACCACAATTTCACTGGTAGATCTGAAGTTTTTAGTTTGTTCCACTTTTTTGTTGTTGTTTTGAGTACTGGAGTAATGACTTCTGAGCTACTCATATACTAGATTGAACCACATCTTAAAAGCAGCACTTGCCCACAGCATGTTCTGCAAAACACAAGTTCCTGATCTCTAAAAAATGTTAGTAGAGTTTAATAACAGAAGGATCCTATCTTTGAGAAGCTTTGAGAAATACATGTTCCTTTACAGCAGGTCTTTTCAGTACTATTAGTATACTAATATGCATTTTATTCTACTTTATGGGACCATAGATTGCATTGTTTACTAAGTTAATTTGACCATGAAACTCTTTTTGGGAAGAGGATTTCATAAAGCTGCCTTTGTCAGAATTTGGGAAAGTGTTAAAGTGTTTCTTTTTTTTTTTTTTTTAATAATTTTATTAAATCATAATTGTGTACATTGGTGCAATCATAGGGCAGAATGTGCTTCATATACAATCAGAAACATTTTGATCGTACTGTGAGAGATAGCCCTCATAGCATTTTCTTAA
>CAUYRH010135025.1:0-14822 GCA_963574655.1 Perodicticus potto | reverse complement strand
GGTAAGATGAAATTGGATTGGAGACTTCTGGGGTTGTCATTGACCAGCCCTTCACCAAGGAACTGGGATTGGTGACTGCAGCTTTTCTTCTACAATTTTGCAAAGGACCTGTACAGTACTACAGTCTGTGACTCTAGAGGCCAGATTGGTATAGTGGGGGTAGGTGGCTCTGTCTTGTATTCAGCTGATCTCTGTCCAATCCTAGTGAATCAGTGAGTCTGGGTTGCAGTCTCAGCTTTGGAAAAATACAAGCAACTAGGACATCCCATCCCTCACAGGTAATACCTGGAAGAGTAAAATCAAACATTCTCACTACAACAAAACCAGGGTATCACCTTGAGGGTCCTCAGGTGATATGTCTAATTCAAGAGTTCCAAACCAATTGTCCCAAACAGCACCCACTCTCTAGCTGGAGGGTTCAAAAGGTCTCCAGCAACTAGATATTAGGAGTCTACTGGTAGCTCAAGTGTGGCTTGCACACCTCTGGTGCTCCAAGGAGTCAGACAGGCCCATCCAGTGGAAGGTTTGGAGCAAGGGGGTTGATGCCTCTTTCCCCACCTTGCTCACCCTTCACCACCAGACTCTGGTAACCCCAGTCTCTGGTAGCCCCACTGGCAGTTTCTGTTAACCCAGTCTCATCCAATAAGCAAATGTGCCTGGACTATGTGCCTGCCAGAATTAAAGTAAGGTCACTGCCTCCTCCTCATGATTACCACCCTCTGCTACCATCCAGCAGGGGAAGATGAAGCCTGATTGCCTCAGGTGTTCGATGGCAGCTGGAAAAAGTTCCACCTGAGCTCAGTCTAAACCTGAGGCTATCCTGACAGCAAAAGAATTTCTCCCTTAGCCACTGAACCTTTGTTGCCACTGTTCTGTACCTCTGGTACCCCTATAGGGTGAGTGGCACACCACAGAGTTGTGGAGATGACTCTCCCAAATTAGACCCCAGCCAGATCACTCTACTAATGCTGGTGTTGGGTGGGAGGTGTCTCCACTTGGGTTTGTGCACCTCAGCAATTCCCAGGTCTCCACCCATAGTGCAGATACCCAAGCCTCTGCCCGCTATTGAGATACACTTTCTCAGGGCCAGGTCAGTCACCTTTACTAGTCTGGCCCTCTATGTCTTTCTGTACTGTTACTGGATTCACAGATACAGCACAGCTGCACTGACTCCATCTATGCAATGCCCAGTCCTAGCCAAGAAGTGCAGACATTCTGGTCTCTGCAGGGGTTGGACTTCTAGACTGCCAGGCCAGTGGGGAAGGGTAAACTGGAAGTTCAAGGTGGCAAGGAAAATATTTGTTTAAACTTCCTGCCAGACAAGGGAATTCCTGAGCTCACAGCAGGGGCTCTCTGGAGAAGAAGTCCCAACTTCCAGCAATTCCCTCTGGTGGGGTGAGGGAGGAAAACCTCAGTTCAACACTCACAAGTAAAGATCCCACAGCAAGCAAGCAACTCTCTTAGGAAAAGGAACAGACACATGTCCTCTTTGGGATGAGATCTGTACCTGAAATCTGTTTCCTTGGAGTCGAAGCTTGCCTTGGCAGGGAAGACGTGCAGTTATCTATCCCTTCTCTCAGCTTGGCTTCCCTCCTTCGGCTTTGTCGGGTTCTTTCTGGCCATTATCTCTCCCTCTGGACTGGAGCTTCTGTTGAAAGCTGGCTCCAGTCAACCATCGTTCCCCAATTCCCCTTGTTCTTGTTGAATGTGAAAATTGTAAGGAAAGTAGCCAACCCGAGGATTTAGCAAAACACAAAACACGTTGAAACCAAATGAGCAAATAAACAGACAAAACGGCTACCAGACACACAAGCACACAGATGCACAATCAGAAACAATTGGACATACAGACAAAAAACAACTACAACAGATTATGATAATCAAAAAAAAAAACTCTAAAAATCTGATGTAAGCACTCTCAGCAACCACAAGAAGAAGAGAAAGAGAAAAAAATACATATTATTAATAAAAAAAGAAGAAGAAATTTAAAAAATTAAAAGAAAATTAATAACTTTGACAGGAAAAGGATGAAAAAAGAGAAGGAAAAAAAAGAAGACACCAACCACCAAATATTGTTCTTTCATATATATATATATGTATATATATATAAAATACAACTATACTTATGGCGTAGGGGTCAACTTTGTTAGGACTATATTTATATTGCAATATACTTTCCTACACCAGGTGGTGCTGTGAGTGGTTCCCAGGCTTATACCTGATTCACGTTTTACTTTCTGACCACGGTTACCGCCATATCTGGCCTGTAGAAGGAGGTGCCTGTCATCACCATTTCTGAAATTTCAAAATAAGTCTGTTTTCCAACTGGTTGCCCAATTGCAGCTGATCTGTTCCAGATGGCACCCATATCTGACCTCCAGATTGGGCACAGGAGTTCATGCTTCACCAACTTCTCCACTCAGCACCTAGTTTCCCCACAAACTTGGAATTGCAATCTTCCATGGGGGAGGGGCTGGTTGCGCTGGTGCCCACGGTTTCAGCAGCAGTGATGAGATTTTTCTGTCAGTGTCCATGGCTCAAGATTACACTTTTGAGTCCAGCAATCTGCCAGTTCGCTGCACACCCCAAGCTGCCAGTCTATGCCAATATTCCCCGCCAGGAATGATCAAGTTTATTCATTCACACCTACTGTTCTGGAAAAAGGTGCCCGTGGCAGGTCGCCATTCTCAACATTTCAAAATGTGTCTGTTCCTGGGTGGGATTCTTTCCCCTTAATTTTCTATTGGGCTGCCTAGCCCCCTGCTGCTCCAAATGGCACCCCTCTCTGGTCATGAAATTCCACTCAGGAGTCCACACTTCACCAATCTTTCCACAAAACACCTAGTTTTCCCACAAACTGGGAACTGCTGTCCTCTGTGGGTGAGGGGCTGGTTGCTGCCGCCACTGGCACCACTTCAACAGTGGCATGAAAATTTCTCTAGCAGATTCCACAGCTCTGGTTTATATTTTAAGTTCAGCAATTCAGCATCTCGCTGTACCCCACCCCTAGCTGTCTGTCCACAATAACACTCCATACAGGGGAAGATCCAGCCACCCTCTCTCTCACCTTAAGATTTAGGAGAGTTGCACTAGACATCCGTCCTGTCCACCATCATGCTCCACCTCACTTCTTATTTTTTAAATAGAACCAATAAACAGGTTCCTTTCTGTGTTAGTCCTAGCTATTGAATGTCACTTTAAACTACCTGAGCTTCAAACTGAGGATACGTCAATGGGTGATTCCTATTCCTCTAGCTAGCTCAGAGATCATCAGGTTGGCACAAATGTTGAAACTAAGGACAGTGTTTTAGGGCCTTCTACCACAACTGTCCTCAAGAGTGGGGTCATAACAGAATCACCTGGGGAGCTTTATCCAACTACACACCCAAGTTTACCTTTCTCATTATTGGTAGGGCTTTTCACTACAGCTCCAACTTAGAAGTACTAGTCTAGTGATATGTACCTTTCCTAATCCTCAATGACTTCTGCTTGGCTTTTCCTCCTTTTAAGAAATCAGGAATATAAGCCTGTGCTCCCATCTTCCCCACCATGGTGGGTAGGTGGACAATGGGATGGAAGTCCTCAAGGCTGGCCCAGGTGTGCCAGACTGCCAGGATTTGGGAGGCATGGAACCCACAAGCTTTGCACATTCTCTTCTTCTGCAGGAGCTCAACACCTGATGGGAAATTTAAGAAGCCATCGAGAAATCCCATACTTTTTTTTTTTTTTTTTTTGAGACGGAGCCTCAAGCTGTCACCCTGGGTAGAGTGCCGTGGCATCACAGCTCACAGCAACCTCCAACTCCTAGGCTCAAGCGATTCTCCTGCCTCAGCCTCCCAAGTAGCTGGGACTACAGGTGCCCCCAATAACAGCCGGCTATTTTTTGGTTGCAGCCGTCATTGTTTGGTGGGCCCAGGCTGGATTCGAACCTGCCAGCTCAGGTGTATGTGGCTGGTGCCTTAGCCGCTTGAGCCATAGGCCCCAAGCCAAGAAATCCCATACTTTTAACAAAAAACTTAGCTGTAAAGAAAAATTTCATAGAGGCCTGGGAATAGTCCCTTTAGGTTTAAGAGTACATGTGATTCTCATCACCCTTCCACAGAAGAAAACAAATATATGATAAACAGAGCTAATCACATTATTTATTCCTTCAACTGTGGGTCTTCATATGCATTTTTAACCTATTCCTCAAATAATAATGGCTTCTCTAACGCTCCTTTTCTCGGAAGTTTAAATGAAGTCTATTAGACAGCTTGGAATTTTTTAAGAACAAGAAGAAAGACCATTTTGAGCCTTAAAGAAAAAGACTTATAATTGATAATCCAAAACAAAGAAGCATTTATTGAACACTCACTTTGTGTAAAAACTTTGGATTCAAAGACAAGAATTCTAAGTCTGCCTAAAAATACAGACAAATAAGTACTTGTTATAATGCAATACAGGAAGGGCAGTATTAAAACTATACACATGGTGGTTCAGCACCTGTAGCTCAAGAAATATACACATGGGGAAAAGGTGGGGGCCATATTTCAGTTCTGATATGACATTTGAACTATATCTGAAAGTTGAGCGGCAAGACAGAGCATTTCTGATATCCAAATGTGAAAATTAGGAATGAAGATATGTTCATGTTCTGGAAACAGCAAATGGGCAGGTGACTGGGGGAGGATTTATAAAGTGTCAACAGGTGAGACTAAATAGAAAGGCAATTAGGGCTGAATCTTGAGGAGCCTCAATTTCCATGCTAAGGCCTATATTAGCCAGGGGGTGCGCTGAGGGGCATTGGGCAGAACCCTATTTGATGGGCAATGCTGATGCACTGCCAAAAGAGGCTCAGAGATGAGAACTTCTGGAAGTCTATTTAGGAAGCCATTGCAGGGGTCTCAGCAAGCACAGGTCAGAATCTAGAGCATTCCAGCAGCAGTGGAAACAACAAGCCAGAAAAGCAGATTCATGGGGCTCACCAGGAGATGCTTAGTTGAAAGAGCATGTCAGTAGATGGATCTCTGGGCTGCTCACCTACAAATACCAGTCAGTGGCTACAGAATTGCATTTGGATTAATTTTATTTTTATTTTTTATTTTCTTTTTTTGAGACAGTCTCACTTTGTGGCCCTCAATAGAGTGCCATGGCATCACAGCTCAAACTCCTGGGCTTAAGTGATTCTCTTGCCTCAGCCTCCCAAGTAGCTGGGACTATAGGAGCCCACCACAATGCCTGGCTTTTTTTTAAGAGATGAGGTCTTGCTCTGGCTCAGGCTGGTCTCAAACTCCTGGGCTCAATATTAAACAAAGTTCTTTGTAAGTAAAAGAGCTGTAAGTCAATTCACAATTGCCAAGACATGGAATCAACCCAAGTGCCCATTGACCCATGAATGGATTAACAAACTGTGGTATGTGTACACCATGGAGTACTATTTAGCCATAAGAAAAGATGGAGACTTTACATCTTTTGTGTTTACCTGGATGGAGTTGGAACACATTCTTCTTACTAAAGTATCTCAAGAATGGAAAAAAAGTATCCAAAGTACTGAATACTAATATGAAACCAACATATTAACAACTACATGCCCACACGAAAGAAAAACACAAGTATAGTCTAGCTAGGGGGAGGAGAGCGGAGGGAAAGGGGAAAGGTGGAGGAGAGAAGGCCATTGGAGGGATCTCACATAATGTGCACAATGTGAGGGTGTTCAGCAGCTCCCCCTGGGTGAAAGGCTCAACTACAACTTGAACTTTATTTTAGAAATGAAAACAATGTAACCTAAACATTTGTACCCTCACATTAATCTGAAATTAAAAAAGAAGAGCCATAAGTGAGTGAGGGCAGGGACCAGTCAACTTTGCCTGACAAAAGACAGAGAGGACGTGTTTTAGTTTTTGCAGGCCATTCAGTCCCTGTCACAACTATACAACTCAGCCACTGCAGCACAAAGCAACTATAAACAACACGTAAGCAGATGAAGATGCCTGTGTTCCAATAAAAATTTATTTTAAAAAACAGGTGGGCCAGTGTGCCAACCCCCAGGCCAAGATATCAAATGTATAAAATAGTTTTGCTTTCCTAATGAGTTAATTAGACATGTCAATTGGCAATGTGATGTTTTTGTTGAGAACAAACACAAGAGGAACCATAATTTCTGTCTGGCATCATAATTTCTGCTGGCTGTAGTTTGCATTAGATAAAACAGGTAAAGGATTAATTCTGCAAAATCATGTAAGAACTCCAAGAAAACTGTCATAGAACTTATTTTCTGTGAATCAATAATCAATATTATTTTTGAAGGAAACAACTTTAACACAAATATGTGCTCTGCTCTCAGAGATGCCTAAGAAAAACAACTGAGAGAAGAAAAAAACATATATATAAATCTTTAAACACAAAATTGCCCCCAGCAGGACTGCAGGAAAGCGCAGTGTTCTGGGCCAAAGGCCCCAAGCCAATTGTGCTTAAATGATGCACTTGGGGCTTCCCTTTGAAAAGCCGAGTGCCATCATTGGTCATTCTCTAGTTGAATGGACAAGGTGCCCCAAGGCATCTCCCAAAGACTTTTTCACTTATACCTTAAAGATAAAAGGCAGCAGCTCCTTCGAACACATTAGATCAAGGATGCTAGACAAACACTGAGGACAGAGGACAACAATAAAGCTGCATTTATCTACTTCTATACCTGACACTGCCCCAGCTGATACTGATGGCTAAAGATTTCCAGGTGACAGGCTTAACTCCATCAACTCTCTATTCCAGCAAAGTCCCCACCTCCTTACACAATTAACAGCAACCAAAAAAGCTAACATATGTTGAGCGTTTACTACACACAACGTTGTCCTAGGTGTCTTATGTACTTTAACTTATTGAATCATCAGCGTAATCTTAGAAAGCCAGTTACCAGTATTAACATTAGCATCCCATTTTGCAAATAGGAAAAGTGAGCACAAATAAGTAAAGTAATTTAAACAAGGTCAGAGAGCTGGTAAGTGACGAAGTGGGGAGTTGGACCCACCAGTATGGCTCTGGCGTCGCTCAGGTTTATGCTGCTCTGTACTGCGTTGGAAAGCACTTTGTTACCTTCCAGGACATCACCCCAACAACGAACTTCAACACCACCTCCTCCCACCTCTGCCCTCCCTTAATAGCAAACAAATGATTCTCTAGGCAGCCTCTTGTAAGTTTCTTTTGTAATAATTATATTTGGATGTCAATCATATCAATTAAAAATGTGAAGTTGTCCACCACTTTTCTCTTTGACATGCCTTTGTACTTATTTTCCCTTTCTGGACTTAAATCCCTTTTGACAGCATGGATCATTCACGTATTGAAAGGCTACTTTGGCATCACTGCCTGGGCGTCTCCAAGTCCCAGTTCCAGGCACTAGGTGATTTGTAGGGAGGGATAATGAAAAAGACAAATGAGCATAGTGTCCGCAGAGAGCCAACATTCTAATCACAATATTTCTCAATGTTGCCTGCATATTAAAATCACCTGGGGTGCTTCAGCATACCCACCAGTACCCTCACCCCAACCTAGATGGTTTAAATCAGAATCTCAGGAGCGAGGCCAGAACAGTTTTCTCTCTGGAGCTCCCCAGGTGATTCGAATGAACAGACCAGGCTGGCCTATCACCGTAGAGAGAGACACACGTAATGGGGACATAATACCCAAGGTTGAGATAAGAGCAGAGTGCTATAAATAGCATGAGACAGAGCCACCGCTACTGACCAGATACCCAACAGAGGCCTCCACAATGGAGAAGACAGTGACCTAATCTAATTGCATGAACAAATGTTTACCAGGAAGAAGACAGGGGGAGTTTAGATACCAAACAGACCAAGGACCAAGCCCAAAGACACAGAGTTAGGGAGAAGATACATTTTGAAAATAAATGTGATGCCCCATAGCTAAACAGTAGGTGGGTATTGGAAGGGCAGGAGCCAGATCATTAATCGCCTTCGGTGCCATGGTGAGTGCTGCACGTTTATCCTGCAAGTCCCAGCTGTTGTAGCCTAGGTGTGACCAATACCCTTCTCCCCATAAGTCAGCTAAAAGAGGACTTGATATTTTTCTACAGGAATTTTGCTATAGAACTGAGGAAGGAAAAATAGAACTACAACCAGAGAAAATCAAATGTGTAGAACCTAAATAATTTTTGCTACATAATTAAATTACGGAACACATACGTGTCATCCCTAAGGAACTCTCAGGCAGGAGTCCTTATCAGGCAAGGACCACCTTCCCATCTTTCCCATAAGCATCTTTTAATTCATGTTAACCTCCTGAGGAAGGCAGAAGAAATTTTTTCATCTTATTTAAATTCTCCTGCCTTCTAATGATAGTGCCAGGAGTCTCTCATTTGTGGAATATGGAATGCATCTAAATCTCATTTTATTTATTAAGAACAGAAGACAGGCAAAGTCTCCCTTGCAGGTTGCAGGGGGTCTTATTTTTTCCAGTTCTCCAAATGCTTTAATAAATCTCTCCATGAGCAATGTGGGCCTTGCAAAATTCTAATTCTAAGCTTAACACTGTAATTATTTTGCACGGTCAGTAGTAACAGGAAACTATACTAAGGATGGTCATTCACTAGTCGTATGACTTACTACAAGTCATTCCACTTTTTAGAGTGTCATATTTTTCAGTTGCACAACAAAAGGTTACACTCGATTCCTACCAGCTCTGAGATTTGGTGACTTCTATGGATTCTAAATTTTTTTCCTGTCCTAAAGTTTAATGATCAAAATTCCTTCTGACGTTAACTCACCATGATTCCTCCAACAGGCCATGAAAGCTATTTTACACCTTGACACGCCCCCAGAGAAGTCTACTTAAAATATTTGTCATTGACAAAACTGTGGGTTTAGTACTTAAAAATGCTGTCAGGTTGCATGTACTTTGATGGAGCTGCTTAAGAAATCTGTCAACAGCATCCTGGGTTAAATTGTTGAGCAAGCGAACTGATCCTGCCCTAATGTAGTTGAATATTTTCTGACAGCCTGCTAGAGCCTCTTCAACTCTTCTTGTTCTGTCAAATACTGGAGATAGCTTCCTAAAGAGGGGCGCTTCTTTGTGCATTAAAGAATGTCAAATGTAGTTCAGTCACATGCATTTCAAGGGCACTCTATGCAAAGCTGCCTTAGGTCTCTGAATGCTTAGAAAAGTTCTGCTATACTTTGTTCCCAAAAAACTATTCTAATGTTTCTTCTGAAAAGATTGAGGTTAACTTTTGTCCGAAGATTTGAATCTCACCTAAAAGGTTAAAATTTTTGGCTTTGGGTGCACAGAATAGAGCAAATTGCTTAGTACCTGATTTGGGTGTCCTAATCTCTTTGCATGACAGAGCTTCATACCTGCCTCTTCTGCTCCTAGCACCAAAGTGACATGGTTACTATTATCAAAGTGTTTCTGATAGGTCCGTGTTCATTCAAGAGTTCCAGTTTCCTGTTAGTCAAAGAATGGTCTGTAGGCCAGCAGTAACGGCCTCACGTGGGACCTTATCTGAAATAAAGAATGTAAAGCCCTACTCCACACCTACTGAATCAGAATCTGCATGCTAACAAGATGCCTGGTGATTTGTAAGCATGTTCAAGTTTGAGAAGCACTAGCTTAGAGTATAGACTTTGGAGCCAGACAAGACTAGCTGTGTAGCTAGGCAATGCAAATAAAGCCTGATATTCACTAAGAGCTTAGTGGTGCCACAACTGTGCCTAGGTCTTCTTAACTAAGCAACACCTTTGTTCCCCTGGGGGTATTTTTGCCATGGAACAGAAAAATAAAGATAAAGACACCTACCTCGTATGGTAAATGGTGCCACAAAACTTGTTCCATCCTAAAACCAGGCATTGCCCTGAAATCTTCCTTGCCCACCGCCTTCATCCTATCCTGACTGTCCTACCTACAAACTCCCCCTTGAATCCATCTACTTTTCTCCATCATACATCCTTGTCTACATCATCATTATCCTTGCTTGGGTCACTGTCTCCTTCTCTCCATATGCAGCATCAATAGCTTAATCTTAGTCATCACTCCCCTTGCCAGGACTGCCACAGTACCCTCTGTACTGGTGTCCATGAAGCATCCATCTCAATCCAATCCATTCCTGACATAACATCAAAATACATAATACATGAGTTAAAGCCTTAAACATAAAATGCCATAGAAGCAACATAACATAAAAGCTGATTTTTAAGACATAATAATTTCCAAGTGAAAGCAAAGTAGCCCAGATGTGACTTTGGAAAGGCATATTTAGTAAAGTTCTCATGGATTCCATGCAAAGGGAGCCCAAATCTTCACAATGTAACTCCAGCCTCCCCAAGAAAGAGGCTCTGATCACTATTGGACATAATAATGCACTCACTTTCCTTCTCTCTCTCTGGAGAAAATATACTAATAATCACCCTGTCTACCTATCAGTCTTCTTCCTTATTATGTTAATAACATTTCATGGTTTTATTCATCTGTCCTTCATGAGGTCATACCCCTCAACCTCAAATAATTCCAAATAGATTGACTAAATCATGGTCTAGGCATCTGTATTAATTGGGCAGAATAAACCACCACAAATGAGAAGTGGCTCAAAGCCACACTATTTATCGAAGTCAGGATTCTGTGCGCCATCAGCTTAGGTTGTGCTAAAGTGGTTGGTTCTACTGATTTGAGCCAGCCTGGCCAACCTCTTCTGGGCTCACACTTGTAGCTGCAATTTGCTGCCAGGCTGGGCACTAGCTGTTTGTCAGTGGGGGCATTTAAGTTCTCCTCCATGTGGTATCTCATCTTCCAGTAGGGTAGCCTGGGCCTGGTATCAAGGTTCCAACAGCACCTAGAGGACAAGCCCTAATACATAAGCACTTTCAAGTCTCTGCTGGTGTAGCATATGTTATTGTCCCATTGGTCAAAGAAAGTCACAAGGCTAAGCCCAGAGTCAATTTGGGAGGGCATTGCTAAAGGACATGGATACTGGAAGCCATGACCAGACTCAGCCATCCTTGCAATCAGTCTAGCAAACATCTGAAGCTGAGTGTCATGGTGGATATACATGTATGTGAGGACATAGTGGTGACCTCAAGGAACCACCATCCTGAATGAAACTAGGCAGTCTCAGGCATTCTGAATCACTGTCCATCTTCCATATGCCCAGCAATTGCAATATTCTACACTAGATCCTTAAAGTAAGGTTGGCCCATGTGTGAGATGAATTCAAGTAAAACAGCCTGTAAGCCACAAGAGGCACCACCACGTCTATGTGTACTATATTGGAGTGTTCTTTCTGTGAACACGAAGTGTTAATGGCATGGCTCGTGTCCATCCTGTTTCATCAACAATGGGAGCAGGGAGCAGGGAGGCAATTCTACCCCTTGGCATATAAGAATCACAAGTTTCACATCCAAAGACATGTCAAATTTTTCTGGCCTTTCATGAAATTTGATTCATCATGTTATACTAGGAGAGCAAAAACAGTAAAAAAAAAAAAAATAAAAATAAAAACTGTATTTCCAGAATATGATTGGTGAAGAGAACACTTCATACTAGCAAAATTAAATTACAAGCAGTTACATCTGAATGCCATGGCCAATTTTAAAAAGATGGATTGAATAAAAACTAGGTTATCTTCTAGAACATTCTACCTGTATTGTGCATATATGGGGATACCTTGTGAGATTTCTCCCCAGAGTCTTAAATAAGAAGTAGGACATGAGTCCCTTCTTTTGGTCATCACCCATCAAACTATGTGGAATGTTTTACTAAGCATTAGCGTGGAAAGAAACAAGGACAATGGTGACCGATCTGTCAAACCCCTTTCTCTTTCCTTTGCTCTTTCTACCAGAACCTAAAAAATGGCCTGTCCCAGAAGAGTGGAGCATCTGTCCCCCATTTCCTTCCTTCTTGTGTATGATCATTGATTTCTCCTATTCTTTCCTTGGCCATAAGCCTTATGACTCATAAGAGGGTGGAAAAGGAACATTTACAGGGAAACAAAAAACATATTGGATTATTATTTCCAAAATGTTATCCCTATCTACCTGTTTTCAAAATAATATCTTTGCAGTAGCAGTTACAGAAATGTCTTCCAGGCACAATGTAAAAGAAGTAGTGCCTGTGTAATAGCAATACCCCCAATTTGGCACAAAGTTAAGCCAGGAAAAGATTTGTGTGTTGAAGCCCAAACTTCTCTCTTTCTATCACTCTCCTTCCTCTCCCCGCCTCTCCTAGATATTAATGGATGCAGAGCTGTACAGTGGCAAGAAGGTGGTTGGAAACCTAACTTTAAATACCAGGGTCTCAACTTGGTAATTGTATGAGGAGCTAATTCACTGCATTTTCCTGATCCTCAGTTTCCTCTTCTGTAGTATGGAGATTTAAAAAAGCTATTCCTCATGGCATTATGTTAAAAAAGGAATAAGAAAAGGTACATAAGCAGCTGCCTACTTCAGTATCTGGCCTGTAGATGCTCAGTAAATGGTAGGATCATTAACATTATACCTCTGGTTCATATTTCTCCACTCAAAGCATAACAGCTAACATCGCGAGCCATCTCATCACATGATGCTGTGCCCGGCCTGCAGGTGTTCCCAGTTTGTGTCATTAACTTTACTCTCTTAACAGCTCAGCCCTTCTCTGCAATGTCTTCCCGCAAGACCTGCACTCAAGTTCTTTCCAGGGCTGGGGCAGGTAGGAGGGGAGAGGAGAAATTTCTCACCACCTGCCTGCAATGTGGATGCCATTCTGCTTGCATAATCTCTTTATGCCATGCCTCAGGTCCAAACAGCTCAAGAAGCACTTTACTGACTCCACAAAGCATGTGGCAAAAAGAAAGTACTAGGCCCACCACTGAGATGGTGCCCCTCCAGGGTATGGCAAGGAGGTTACCAAACCAAGCAGAGTAGCTCTTCCCAGAAATTAGGAAGGTGAGTGAGGAGAAAGGCTCGGGCTTAACTTCAGGGCACCAGGGAGCTGGAATCTCAGGAGGAAATGACCCTAGTTGGAAGTGTAATAAGAGAGAGAGAGACACCTGGCTTTCATAACCATGGGGAGACAAGCAATTACATTTGTGACACTCCTGCACCTACAGATTTAATTTGTTTTCTTCAAGCCAGAATAATACTTGGAGAGAAAGAGATCAGAGTTTCTCACAACATGGTCAGGGATGGCGACATGAGAATCACTTGATAGATTTTAAAGTATGTGGATTCCTGGGTTCACCCTGCCTCTCCTCCTGATTCAGGGGATGGATCTTGAAGCCTGAGAATCTGCATTTTAAGGCTGTCTGAGGCTGTCATTATATCCTGAAAGGTTTTGTTCTTTGTGTCCTTTCTTTTTTTTATTCTTTTTTTTTTTACATATACATGTGTTAATTAGCTTTCCACTTTTTGTCTTCATAGAATTTAAAAGGCTTAAATTTTTTTTTTTTTTGAGACAGAGCCTCAAGCTGTCACCCTGGATAGAGTGCCGTGGCATCACAGCTCACAGCAACCTCCAATTCCTGGGCTCAAGCGAGTCTCTTGCCTCCGCCTCTCAAGTAGCTGGGACTACAGGCACCCCGTCACAACGCCTGGCCATTTTCTGGTTGCAGCCGTCATTGTTGCTTGGCAGGCCCGGGCTGGATTTGAACCCCCCAGCTCAGGTGTACGTGGCTGGCGCCTTAGCCCGTTGAGCCACAGGCACTGAGCCAAAAGGCTTAAAATTTAATAACAATAACAATGTTTAAGATAAGGACTAGAAACAAAACCCACATAAAAAATGAATGAAGATAAATACATTCAGAAAAGGAAACAATTACTGCATCAAAATATTAAGCAATATTAATAAGAATAATGCCAAGAAAGTAACATTCACATTGTCAAAGAAGAGTATGTCTATTACAGAATACTTTGACTCTGAGGCTCAGGATGAAGTCATCAGTTAACTTCTTATTTTTTTTCCAAAGTCTCAAAAACTAGACAACTAATATTATATAAATAAAAGTAAAAGAGAGTTTCAAACAACAGATCATGCCAAATCTTACAGACAATAGAAAAAGAAGAAATATTTCAAAATCATTCTACTTGATCTGGATACACCTGATATTGAAATTGTGGAAAATATATTGTTATAAAGGGAAATTACAACCATATTTCACTTATAAATGAGGATGCAATATCCTAAACAACATATTGACAAGTTGAATTAAAAATTAATGTTTAAGTAATGTAATTTGGTCAAAATTGAATCCGATTTATGTGAGATTTAGTCACTATTTTCTTTCCTTTTTTTTTGTTTTCTTTCCCTCCCCCTCCCTCCTCCTCCCTCTGTCTGCTCTCTCCTTCCCCCATGCCCCACTGTGTCATTGTCATTACTTGTCCTCAAATCAAAGTTGAATATATAGGATTCATGCTTCTCCACTCCTGTGGTGTTTCACTAAGAATATTTTGTTCCACCTCCATCCAAGTTAGTACAAATGCTGCAAAGTCTCCGTTGTTTTTAATGGCTGAGTAATATTCCATGGTATAATATACCATAGCTTACCAATCCATTCCTGGGTTGAAGGACATTTAGACTGTTTCCACATTTTAGCAATTGTAAATTGGGCTGCGATAAACAGCCTAGTACAAGTGTTCTTATAATAAAAGTTTATTTTCTTCTTGATAGATGCCCAGCAATGGGATTGCAGGATCAAACGGGAGGTCTAGGTTGAGTTCTTTGAGCTTTCTCTATACTTTCTTCCAAAAAAGTTGTATTAGTTTGCAGTCCCACCAGCAGTGTAAAAGTGTTCCTTTCTCCCCACATCTGCGCCAGCATCTGCAATCTTGAGATTTTGTGATATAGACCATTCTCACTGGAGTTAGATG
>CAUYRH010135023.1:0-32697 GCA_963574655.1 Perodicticus potto | reverse complement strand
AGTCCCAGCTACTTGGGAGGCGGAGGCAAGAGACTCGCTTGAGCCCAGGAATTGGAGGTTGCTGTGAGCTGTGATGCCATAGCACTCTATCCAGGGTGACAGCTTGAGGCTCTGTCTCACAAAAAACAAAGATGGCTTGTGTTGAGTAACCAAATCAATACCTACTTATCATCAACGCATGTCTGATATTAGGTTGAAAATAATTTCAATTCATTTTTTCACTCATCTACTCTTAGCAAATATAGTTGTCTTGTATATAACCTGCTTTTCACAATGAATGGCAGCTTTGCTCCTAAGCTGTCCAGCTGGAGAAGCAGAGGTGAGAAGCAGAGGTCCAGCTGGAGAGCTGCGCCCTCTCCTGGCCAGCCGTGCTGACTTGGTACCATTGACCTCCCTTGAGCTGGAGCTTCCTCAGCTAGAGAAGGGAGACACAGCTGCACTCTACTCTTGGGTTTATTAGGAGTGTCAGACAAGCTAATGCGAGGACAGCGTCAGCAACAGAGGTGGGCAAACAGAAGGCTCTTAATGCATGGTAGTTTGCCACCAAGTTAGACTTAGATATTGAAGGAAATTTGATAAAATGCAGAAAAGCACACACATACATGAAAGGAAATGATGTTGTACAAAGCTTGAAGTATTTATTCACAGGTATAAAGGATTATTCCTAAGCTCTACAGAGGAAAATGTTATCAGTTTTGGTCTTGAGAGTCTCCTATGGGCTAGATGCTGTTCAGATACTCAGAAAGGTGAAGTGCTTGGCCAGGTCCTCAGGGATGATCTACCTGAGCCCAGTGCCCACTCCACCAGTCACTAGTCCCCCTATCCTGTCCTGCTGAAACTTTCCCCACTTAGTTCTTAGGGCTGCCCAGGCCCACCTAGGGAAATCACCTGGGTTTCCTGGACATAAACAACTCTGCCTTTTTCTCTCCCCACCTGCAATAGAGCTGCATCTCCTGAAGCTTTCTTCCATCACCACCACCTGGCGACCCACCAGGCCTGAAATTGTCCCCTGCCCCAGTGGGAGAGCTGCCCTCTTCAAGCTCTGTGCCTCATTTCCTCCTCTTTGGGTAGCTGGGTGGGAGTGGAGTGAAAGGGGGACTTGGGAACAGCTTGATGCCCCCAAACCTTCTCACCCACTGGACATGCCTCCTTGTCTAGCTTCCTGCTGCCTGTCCAGTGAGTCCACAGAGGGACTGAACAAAGCTGGACGGACATTTACTTCCCCCGGCGACTTGGGCCACGGGCAGGAGCAACACTAGGTTCTGCAGGAGCTGGGTCTTGTAGGGGAGTCCAGGTCATCCAGCCCTGTAGGGACCTTTAGAACCAGGGGTCGCCCCACCCGGGCCCTGGAGACCCTGCCAGCCCACCAAGCACAGGGGCCACTCAATAACCTTTTGTATAATGTAGGACAGAAAGTAGAAACGACTGCACAAATATACAAACCCTGGTTCATCAAAGGGTACACATTCAGCATTACTGTGTCACCCACTCTGTAGAAATGTGACCTGGGTGCCTGCACCCAAATGCGACCTGGAGAAATAAATTTATCACTTTTCCCCAGGGGCTTTTAGCAAAAAGTTTACTCTTCCAACGAAAATGGCAAGCGAGCCGACCGAGAACCTTCATTGGTGAGGCAAGGTACCGGCACCCAAGAGAAAACACGCTCAGGACACGCCTCTCTGCCCAGCCACACCCAAGATGGGGGTGGGCCCCGGCCCGTCCCTGAGCACCGCCCACTCGTACTTCCGCCTGCCACTCCCAACATGGCGCCCCCGGCGAGGCCTGGGGCGGGGCCAAGAGCGGAAGTGGGTGTGGCCGGGACGGGAGCCCAGAGGGCCCGCGGAGGAAAAATACGGGGGAGTGGGATCCGTGGAATTGGCAGTGATGATTCCCCCACAGGAGGCTTCCGCCCGGCGGCGGGAGATTGAGGACAAGCTGAAGCAGGTGGGGCTGAGGCTGGGAGTTGGTGAGGGAAAGGGGCCCAGAGCGGGGCCTGGGTGTCTACTGTGGAGGCGGCAGGGGTGGGAGGGGGCAGCCGTGCGAGGAGATGGGGTGGGCGCTAGGCCGTGGGGACCGGACTCGGTAGGCTCCGTTAGGTTAGCCTCCGGCTTCTGCTACCCCCAGGAGGAGGAGACGCTGTCCTTCATCCGAGACAGCCTGGAGAAGAGCGACCAGCTGACCAAGAACATGGTGAGTAACCCCTTAGGTGGGAGGAGCAGAGAGGTCTGCACAACCTATGGCCTGGGGTTGTGGCACCGTGGTAATGTGTGGGTTTCTCCAACTGCAGTATGGCATTCTCTTACCTAGCCCCCTCTGTCCCCTCACTGAGGATGCTGCAGCCTCCGCTGGGCTGGACTTTCTGCTTTATATCGAAGTCCTCCATTCTTCCTTGTCTCTTTCTGCAAACGTTTAGTAAGACTGACTAGGTAGGTTAGGTACTGGTCATGTACCCTCTCAAGTCAAGTGGTAGATGACCACCCCCGACCCCAGGTGGTCACTTGGAGATTACTGAGGGCAGAAAAGACTCAGCTTTCATCCCAGAGGACTTTAGGGGTAGAGAGAACTCTGAAGCCAGACAGATCTGGGAGCTAGTCCTTGCCTCGCTGCTTACTTGTGCAGCTCTTGATTGGTAACTCTGAATTTTGGTAAAACAATGTTAGCCTTCCCAGGTATGTGAATACATATTGTACAATGCCCCGTATACAATAGGTGTTTAATAAATGAGTTTCCTTCATTCCTAGAGGAGACTAGAAAAGCATTGAGTAAATACAAACTTGGATTTGTATATAGTCACACAATACTGAAGTCCTAGTCCTTATTTAATGAGGTTCACCTTTAGAGAGAGAGTGTTTTGAAGGTAGCAGCCATACATTTGAGGCTACTCTGTGAAGCTACTTCCTGCTCAGTTTAGGAATTCTTAAGAGAAAACAGAACCAAAATTTGGCTTCAAAGAGTGGAAGGGAAGTCATCTGGGGTGATTATTTTAGGTGGAATTAATTTGAAGCTTGGTTCGCCTTCAAATAAAATTTCAGCCAGTTTACTTTGGGCTACCTACTATATACCATGGTGGGTGCTGTGGATACAGTGGTGAACAGCTATACACTATTCCTTCCTGCATGGAATGTACTGTGTAGAGAAAAGGGAGGAAATGTCAGAGACCTGGTAGGTAGGTGGGAGCAGCACTTTGACCCCCCTGAGACCTGAAGTCAAGTGGCTTCCTTCCCACAGGTGTCTATCCTATCGTCCTTTGAGAGCCGTCTAATGAAGCTGGAAAACTCCATTATCCCTGTGCACAAGCAGACAGAGAATTTGCAGCGGCTGCAGGAGAATGTTGAGAAGACGTTGTCCTGCCTGGATCATGTCATCAGCTATTACCACGTGGCCAGTGACACTGAGAAGATCATCAGGGAAGGGTGAGCTAGGCCCAGAGGGTTACATTCCCAATGTTTCCTGGTCCAGTGGCCTGGTACCTTACAAATGGGGTAGAGTAAACTTGAGCCTGGAGTCCTCTGTATTAATTTTCTTCTTCCACACAGCATGCCCTTAGTCCCTCCTATGCATCTCCCAGCCCACCAGCCTGATCTGGCTCTTTTCCTTCCCAGCCCCACAGGTAGGCTGGAAGAGTACCTGGGAAGCATGGCCAAGATTCAGAAGGCTGTGGAGTATTTCCAGGACAACAGCCCAGACAGTCCAGAGCTCAACAAAGTGGTAAGGGCCAGGAGGGTAATGTGAGAGGTTTGGGGACATCAGTCTTGTTGTCTTCTGAAGGACACTGGACCAGGTTAAAGACATATACAGTGGAATAAACAGGAGGATATAATCAATGTACATACTGTAGACTTTAGGATCTCTGCCTCAGGAATTACAGGTGTACATTTTTTTCTTTTTGTGGTTTTGGCCAGGGCTGGGTTTGAACCCCGCCACCTCTGGCATATGGGGCCGGCGCCTCACTCCTTTGAGTCACAGGTACCACTCACAGGTGTACATTTTTATAATTAAATCATAAATTAAAAATGCAATATAAAATATTTGATTTTTGTAAATGAATTTGTGATTTATTATGATAGAAAATACATAATATTAAAATAACCGTTTTAACTCTTTCTAAGTGAACAGTTCATTGGTATTAAGTTCATTCACATTGTTACGTGGCCATCACCACCATCCATCTCCAGACTGTTTTCATCTTCCCAAACTGAAGCTCTGTCCCCATTAAACATTTAACTCTCCATTCCCCCTTCCCCGGCCCCTGGTAACCGCCTTTCCACTCTCAGTCTGTAGCGATGTGATTTTTTTGGATTACATCTTGTGTTTAAATTTGGGGGTCATTAGATCATCAGAGCAAGATGGGGAGGATGTGGAAGTGAGGTTCACACAACATGTTGGGGGGAAGAGAGGCTGCAGATGGGACAGACATCTGACAGGGTGAAGAGTGTTATGGGAGGGGCCAGCCTGGACTCTGTCACCTGGCATACTTCCTAATGGCACTACAGTTCTAGCCCTGTATTGCCCAGAAGAGGGCATAGTATGGAGAACAAAGATGGGAAACTGGCTCTTCTCCCACCAGAAAGCTTTTGCTTAGAGTGGACATTCCAGCTTTCCTTCTATCATGATCTGTATCAGAAATGGAGGTATTTGTGTGATACACTGAGATGGACTGATAATCAAATAACCAAGACTCCACCTGGCTGCCTTGAGGAGTGACAGGATCAATACCTTGGCACCCCAGTAACCCAGTGACGATTAACCAGAACAACCAGGACACTGTAGCTCATGGGTGAGGATCCTGTCTCAGAGAAAAAGATACAAAACTGTGAGTTTACCCTGGAGGCCTGACTTTTCAGAGATGCTTTTTCTGGCTTGGCACTTGTAGCTCAGTGGCTAGGGCGCCAGCCACATACACCCAGGCTGGCAGGTTCAAACCCGGCCCGGAGCCTGCCAAACAACAAGGACAACTACAACAAAATAATAGCCCAGCGTTGTGGTGGGCACCTGTGGTCCCAGCTACTTGGGAGGCTGAGGCAAGAGAATTGCTTGTGCCCAAGAATTTGAGGTTGCTGTGAGCTGTGACGCCACAGCCCTCTACCAAGGGCAACATAGTGGGACCTTGTCACAAAAAGAAATACTTTCTCTCTCTCTCTTTTTTTTTTTTTTGGCTTTTTTTTTAGAGAGGGAGGCTTACATCACAGCTTACAGCAACCTCCAGGTCTTGGGCTTAGGCGATTGTCTTGCCTCAGCCTCCCAAGTAGCTGGGACTACAGGCACCCGCCACAATGCCCAACCATGTTTTTGTTGCAGTTTGGCCAGAGCCGGGTTTGAACCCACCACCCTCCGTATATGGGGCTGGCGCCCTACCCACTGAGCAACAGGCACTGCCCCTTTCTCTCTTATTTTTAACATTGTCATTGAGCTAGAATTTACATATGATGAAATTTACCCACTTCAAGTATAAAATTCATTGGCTACTTTTTTTTTTTTTTTGCAGCTTTTGGCCAGGGCCGGGTTTGAACCCTCCACCTCCAGTATATGGGGCCAGTGCCCACTCCTTGAGCCACAGGCACTGCCTAAATTTCATTGGTTTTATTATATTTACAACATTGCACTGCCATTACCAGAATCAATTTTAGAACATTTTGGCTGGGTACAGTGGAATATGCTTATGATCCTACCACTTTGGGAGGCCAAGGCTAGAGGATCACTTGCGGCCAGGAATTGGAGACCAGCCTGAGCAAGAGCAAGACCCCGTCTCTAACAAATAAACAAAAAAATAGAATAATTAGCCAGTGATGGTCTGCACCTATAGTCCCAGCTACTCGGGAGGCTGAGGCAGGAAGATAACCTGAGGCTAGGAATTGAATGCTATGTTGAGTTATGATCATGCCACTGGATCTTAACATGGAAGACAGAGTAAGACCTTGTTTCAAAAAACTATAAAATTTAGAACATTTTTTGGCTCGGCGCCTGTGGCTCAAGTGGTTAAGGCGCCAGCCACGTACACCTGAGCTGATGGTTTCGAATCCAGCCCGGGCCTGCCAAACAACAATGACGGCTGCAACCAAAAAATGGCCAGGCATTGTGGCGGGCATCTGTAGTCCCAGCTACTTGGGAGGTGGAGGCAGGAGACTCGCTTAAGCCCAGGAATTGGAGGTTGCTGTGAGCTGTGATGCCACAGCACTCTAACCAGGGTAACAGCTTGAGGCTCTGTCTCAAAAAAAAAAAAAAAAAAATTTAGAACATTTTATCATTCAAAAAAGAAGCCCATACCCACTGGTGGGCACTTTCTGTCCCCTCTACCAGTGCCCACTAATCTATTTTCTGTCTTTATGGATTTGCCTCTCCTGAACTTCTCATATAAATAGTATCTCATAATACATGGCCTTTTGTGACTGGCTTATTTTATTGAGCGTAATTTTTTCAAAGTTCATCCTTTTTATTGCCAAATATTCTGTATGGATACACCACATTTTGTTTATCCATTTATCCCTTGATGGACACTTGGGTTCTTTCTACTTCTTGGCTATCATGACTACTGCTGTTGTGAATCCTTTTGTACACATTTTTGAGTAAATGTTCATTCTCTAATGTTCTAGATACCTGTCCCTTATCAGATGTGTCTTTTACAAATAGTTCTCACTCCTTTAGCGCATTGTCTTCACTTTGTTTGTTTGTTTGTTTGTTTTTTTGAGACAGAGTCTCACCATGTCACCCTCGGTAAAGTGCTGTGGCATCACAGTTCACAGCAACCTCAAACTCTTGGGCTCGAGCGATTCTCTTGCCTCAGCCTCCCAAGTAGCTGGGACCACAGGTGCCCACCACAATACCCAGCCATCCCTGGGTTGCAGTTGGTGTTATTTGGCAGGCCTGGGCCAGGCTCGAACCCACCAGCTTTGGTGTATGGCCAGTGCCACACTCACCGAGCTACGGGCACCGAGACTGTCTTCACTTTCGTTCTTTTTTTTTCCTTTTTGTAGAGACAGAGTCTCACTATGTCGCCCTTGGCAGAGTGCCGTGGCATCACACAGCTCACAGCAACCTCCAACTCCTGGGCTTAGGCAATTCTTTTGCCTCAGCCTCCCGAGTAGCTAGGACTACAGGCGCCCATCACAGTGCCCAGCTATGTCTTCACTTTCTTGATGGCATTAATTGTGTCGCAAAAGTTTTTGATTTGACATGGTCTAATACATCTGTTTTTTTCTTTTGCAAACCCTTTACTACAAGAAGAGAAATTAGCAGTGCAGTAAGAAAATAATCAGTTTGTATTTATTAAGCACTTACTTATTGTGAAACCCTGGGTTTTACCTGTGAACATAAGTTTCAAGAGAGAAAGAAAGAAATCCTCAAGGCAGGCTTTCTGGATTTCTCCTCTGGGTTAAAGGATGTAAAGGCGGAGAATGGTAGAGGCTCCGAGTCAGGAAGACAGAGCTAGGGTGGCTGGTTGAGGGAGGCGGACAGAGCTAGCAGAATGCTGAGGCAATAGCCACCCACTTCCTTCCCTCATCCCTGCAGAAGCTGCTGTTTGAACGGGGAAAGGAGTCGCTGGAGTCTGAGTTCCGAAGCTTAATGACTCGGCACAGTAAGGTTGTCTCCCCTGTGCTCATCCTGGATCTGATCAGTCCCGATGACGAGCTGGAGGTCCAGGAGGACGTGACCCTGGAGCACCTGCCAGAGAGTGTCCTCCAGGATGTGATCCGCATCTCCCGCTGGCTGGTAGAATACGGCCGCAACCAAGGTGAGGGGCTCCAGCCATCATTGTTGTTTGGCGAGCTCAGGCTGGATTCGAACTCGCCAGCTCAGGTGTACGTGGCTGGCGCCTTAGCCTGTTGAGCCATAGGAGCCGAGCCTCTGTGTTTTTTTTTTTTTAGCTGTATGATATGCTTTGAGATTGTTCTGTATCAGTACAGGTAGATTTGTCTTATTCTTTTAAACAGCTACGTAATAGTCCATGGAATAGTGGTAACATTTCTTTAGCCAGTCCTAGGACATAAAAATCTGTTTAGCTGGGCACAGTGACTCATACCTGTAATCTTAGCACTCTGTGAGGCTGAGGCAGGTGGATTGCCTGAGTTCAGTAGTTTGAGACCAGCCTGAGCAAGAGTGAGCCTGGTCTCTACTGAATATAAAAAAACTGGCTCGGAGCCTATGGCTCAACAGGCTAAGGCGCCAGCCACGTACACCTGAGCTGGCGGGTTCGAATCCATCCCGGGCCCGCCAAACAACAATGATGGCTGCAACCAAAAAAAAATGGCCGGGCATTGTGGCAGGCACCTATAGTCCCAGCGACATGGGAGGCAGAGGCAAGAGACTCGCTTGAGCCCAGGAATTGGAGGTTGCTATGAGCTGTGATGCCACGGCACTCTATCCAAGGTGACACCTTGAGGCTCTGTCTCAAAAAAAAGGAAAAAAAAGAAAATAGAAAAACTAGCTGGGAGTTGTGGCAGGTGTCTATATTCCCAGCTACTTGGGAGGCTGAGGCAAAGGGATGGCTTTAGCCCAAGAGTTTCAAGTTGCTGTGAGCTATGATGACGCCATAGCACTCTACCCAGGGCAACAGAATAAGAGTCTGCCTCAAAAAAATGAAAAATAGGGCAGCGCCTGTGGCTCAGTGAGTAGGGCGCCAGCCCCATATGCCGGAAGTGGTGGGTTCAAACCCAGCCCCGGCCAAAAACTGCAAAAAAAAGAAAAAAGAAAAGAAAAATGAATAAGTCTATTTGTTTGTTTTTTAAGACAGAGTCTCACTCTGTCACCCCAGGCTAGAGGACCATGGTGTCAGCTTGGTTCACAGCAACCTCAGAATCCTGTATTCAAGTGATCCTCCTTCTCAGCCCCACCTGTAGCTGAAACTACAAGTGTCCATCAGGACACCTGGCTGATTTTTCTTTTTCTTCCTTTTTTTTTCCTTTTTGAGTCAGAGTCTCACTCCCTAGCCTTGGGTAGAGTCCTGCCATGGGATTGTTACAGCTCCTAGGAACTTCAAACTCTTGGGCTCAAGAGATTCCTTCTCCTTCAGCCTCCCAAGTAGCTGGGACTACAGGTGCCCACCGCAACTCCCAGCTATTTTTCTATTTTTAGTAGAGATAGGGTCTCGCTCTAGCTCAGGCCGGTCTCAAACTCCTGACCTCAGGTAATGCGCCTGCCTCAGCCTCCCACAGTGCTGGAATTACAGGCCACGCCTGGCCTAGATTGCTTTTGTAATTTAGGAAATTCTTAGGGGTACATTCTCAAGGGTGCAGTTGTTATATATAAAAGTTTTATATTTTTAACCTTTTTGCCATTGCCAGCTCCTCTGTAGGTAGACAAGGCCAACTGGTAGATTCATCAACAGCCCCACAACTATTTGTTCTTAATTTAATTTATTTTTTTTCTATTTGATAAGGTTGTCACTGTCTTCTAATTTTTTTAAATTTTCACTTCATTAATGCCTAAAGATAAGACGTGCTTTTTTAATTCACTGAATTTGTGCTTTTGCCTCCTATAAATTCCTCATATCCAAGTAGGCACGGTAGCGTATACCCATAATCCCAGCCCTTTGGGAGACTGAGGTGAGAGGATAGCTTGAGTCCAGAAGTTTAAGACCCTGTCTCTCAGAAAAAAAAAATAGAAAAAATTAAAAAATTAGGTTCAGCACCCGTAGCTCAGGGTGCCGAACACATACACCAAAGCTGGGGGGTTCGAGCCCTGCCCCGGGCTGCTAGACAACAATGATAACTGCAACCAAAAAATAGCTGGGCATTATGGCTGGCACCTATAGTCCCAGCTACTTGGGAGGCTAAGGCAAGAGAATTGCTTAAGCCCAAGAGTTTGAGGTTGCTGTGAGCTGTGATGCCACAGCACTCTACCAAGGGTGCTATAGTGAGACTCTGTCTCCAGGAAAAAAAAAAATGTAGCTGGACACAGTGGCATGATCCTGTAGTCCTAGGCACTCAGAAGGCTGAGGCAGGAAGATCACTTGAGCTCAGGAGTTCAAGGCTGTAGTGAGCTGTGATTGCATCACTGCACTCCAGCCTGAGCAACAGAGTAAGACTCTGTTTCAAAAGAAAAAAAAAATGTTAACAGCTAATGATCAGTTCTATTGGGGAATGTTTTTCTCATTTAAGACTTTGTTTGGGCCCAGCGCCTATGGCTCAACAGGCTAAGGCGCCAGCCACGTACACCTGAGCTGGTGGGTTCGAATCCAGCCCGGGCCCGCCAAACAACAATGACGGCTGCAACCAAAAAATGGCTGGGCGTTGTGGCGGGCTCCTGTAGTCCCAGCTACTTGGGAGGCGGAGGCAGGAGACTCACTTCAGCCCAGGAATTGGAGGTTGCTGTGAGCTGTGATGCCACGGCACTCTCTCCAGGGTGACAGCTTGAGGCTCTGTCTCAAAAAAAAAAAAAGATTTTGTTTGATTTGGACAAGACATATGGGTGGCTGTAACCCAGAGCAGATGCTAGGAAGGGAGTAACAAGCAGTCATTGTGGGCTCCACTGCTGCTGCCCTGTGGGGACGGGGAAGCATGGCAGGCAGAGGCAGAGACCAGCCCTCACACCTCTGCTGCTCCATTTCTCCTCAGATTTCATGAATGTCTACTACCAGATTCGCTCCAGCCAGCTGGACCGCTCCATCAAGGGCCTGAGGGAGCATTTCCGGAAGAGCAGTTCTTCCTCTGGGGTTCCCTACTCCCCTGCTATCCCCAATAAGAGGAAAGACACACCCACCAAGAAGCCAGTCAAGCGGCCAGGTGAGACCCCATTCTGTCCATCTGTGCAACAGCTGGAGGGCTGACTGGGACCTACATTGCCTTTGTCTACCCTTGGCTTAGCAGCACCAGCCTCCAGAATTTGGCTTCATGGTAACCCCAAGACAGAAAGCGACTATCTACCTGCCAACAGAGCCCCATAGAGCAAGCCCTCCCTTCTAGCCAGCAGAGTCCAGGGATTACATAATATCTTTGGAGAGGGAGGTCACAGAAGTGCTGTTACCTGTCCTGAGGTAGGTTGACAAGGGTTCACCAGGGCAGAGCCACTAGATGGGCCCCCTTTCTCTCACTCCATTGTCCTTCAGGAGGCCAGACATGCTGCTACGGCCACCACAGTGGGATAGGAGAGGGGTGGGCATGCCAGCCTTCCCTTCTAGAAAGTCAGGTCAGGCGACTTGAAGTGACATGAAGCTGAGGGCTGGCTGAGGGAGAGTATGCACTTCTCCCGTCAATCCAGGAAGTAAAACAAGTCCAGACCATCTTCTCTGGAGAACTTAAACTGGCATTCAGGCTCCAGAGGAAAGTCAGTGCCTTATAGAGAAGTCAAGGAAGGGGTGTGTCGAGAGAGGCCTGGGCTGTAGGTCCTGGGTATCTGGGGTGAGCAGCTCACTGTCTCTCCTTTCTCTCTGTCATCACCTCCCCTGTAGTCTCTGCTCCAGGTAAACAGTGTCTCTGTGTGTCAGCCACAGCTTGGCAAGCCTGGCTGCCAAGGGAGGCTGCCTTGGCTCAAGGAGAAGCTTAAGATGTTCCAGGGTGGGGGTTGCTGAGGTAGCACTGAGAGAGGAAGTCAGAGAAGCCAGGGGATGCTCCCTCCTAACCCCCATCCAGCGCTCCAGGTGTAACCTGTGGGACCCTCTTCTTGTGACAACAGGCTGTTTCTTTAGTCCCTACCTGCCATCCCCTTTAGCAAACAAAATGTCTGTTCACACAAAGGCTCCTACTTGGGATTTTGTTTAAGGTTTGGAGAAGTAGTTGGGGGGAGTACCTTCAGGGGCACAGTGAGAGGAGCATTAGGAGCACCTTGTGGTGGCTCAGGCCTGTAATCCTAGCACTCTGGGAGGCCGAGGCGGGAGGATTGCTCAAGCTAAGGTCTTTGAGACCAGCCTGAGCCAAAAATGAGACCCTGTCTCTACTAAAAATAGAAAAACTGGCTCGGCGCCTATAATTCAGCAGCTAGGGCACCAGCCACGTACGCCAAAGGTGGCAGGTTCAAATCCAGCCCAGGCCTGCCAAACAACAATGACAACTACTACAACCAAAAAATAGCCAGTCATTGTTGGGGGTACCTGTAATCCCAGTTACCTGGAAGACTGAGGCAAGAGAATTGCTTAAGCCCAAGAGTTTGAGGTGGCAGTGAGCTGTGACACCATGGCACTCTACCCAGGGAGACAGCTTGAGACTCTATTTTTTTTTTTTTTTTTTTTGCAGTTTTTGGCCAGGGCTGGGTCTGAACCCGCCACCTCTGGCACATGGAGCCGGCGCCCTACTCCTTTGAGCCACAGGTGCCGCCCTTTGAGACTCTATCTTAAAAAAATAAATAAACAGGCTCAGCACCTGTGGCTCAAGCGGCTAAGGCCATGTACACTTTAGCTGACGGGCTCGAATCCAGCCTGGGCCTGCCAAACAACAATGACGGCTACAACCAAAAAATGGCCAGGCATTGTGGCGGGCGCCTATAGTCCCAGCTACTTGGGAGGCAGAGGCAGGAGACTTGCTTGAGCCCAGGAATTGGAGGTTGCTGTGAGCTGTGATGCTGCGGCACTCTATCCAGGGTGACAGCTTGAGGCTCTGTCTCAAAAATAAATAAATAAATAAAAATAGAAAAACTTGCAGAATACAAATATCTTCATATAATAACTGAGAAAATGCCAGGAAGGCTATGTTAATCAGTTTGATGAAAATAGTTCAGATTATATATGAAACCAGCACATTGTATCCCTTGATTGCACTATTGTACACAGCTATGATTTAATAATAAAGACAAAAAAAAAAAAAAATAGAAAAACTAGCCAAGCATTGTGGCAGGTCCTGTAGTCCCTGCTGCTCGGGATGCTGAGGCAAGAACTCTTGAGCCCAAGAGTTTGAGGTTGCTGTAAGTTATGACACCACAGCACTCTATCCAGGGCAACAATGTGAGACTCTGTCTCAAAAAAAAAAAAAAAAAAAAAAGTATTAAGGATTCTGGTGCCTGTTGGCCCCTATAGGCAGGATACTCACTGCCTGCTCCCTCCAATGTGGGTATCCTGGCTGATCCCCTGGAAAGCCTGCTGCAATGAGTGACTCTACTAACCCAGTTTGCTGGGCTGCAGCTGCCTGCATGGCGGCTGGCACACCCCTCTGCCTCTGGTGTGGGGGGAGCAGCTGTCTCTGGGGGGGCTGCAAAGCTGCCTGGGCCTGGGCTAGTCTGTGCTCACTTCCTCTTCTGCCTCATTCTCTGACAGGCCTTCTTCAGAACCCAATTTGCCCTGCCTCAGAAGTGCTTGCTGGCCACACAGGGACCCGGCCTTTCATAAAGGAGGGATCTGATTTTAGGGGGCTCACAGTAAACCCAAACCACCCTTGGTTCAGAGCACAAGATGGAAACTCTCCAGCTATGAGAGTCCCATTTTTTCTGTGGGTTTTCAAGAGTTGTCAGGAGCTAGTGGTCTCAGGCCTGATGTCAGGGCCTAGGGAATCAGGCTCTTGCGACATTGGTTCCCAGCTCTGAGGAGAAATCCAGGGAGGCCTCGCTGGTGAGGAGACACCAGCCTCAGCATTCCTGGTGGTAATTGGGTACCTGATGGGTTTGGCACCTGGCCCCTGAGTACCCCCACATCCACATCCTGGTTGGCACCTGTGGGGCCAGTGGCCCCATGTGCTCCCAGCTGGTTACAGGACAGGAATGTGATTTGCTCGTTAGCAAGGCTGCTTACTGAACGGGGAGCATGTGGTAGGGGGCGGGCAGATGTGAGTTTGGCTGCCAGACTTAGTTATTAGGAGCTAATTGGTGTGGTGCAGACTGAGATGAGTCTCCCAGACCCTTCGTTTTCTTCCCTCAGCCTTTTGGGGAGCTGCCAGGGCACAGCAGTGTCAGTGTGCTTGGATATGCCGTGGGGGTGGGGGGGAGTGGACGAGAGTTAAGCTCATGGGCACCTCCCTTGCTCCCAGTACATTTTGTTAGCAAGGCAGCTGCCCTTGTCTACTTGAAATGCTGTTTTATTTCCCCACATCTTCTCCCCTGAGATGTCTCATTTCCATAGAGATGGCTGACCCAGGAGGCTGTGGGCACTGCAGTTTTATTTCTATTGTTTTCACTTGTGACACTAACTGTTATTTTTTTTCCCCCCATGCCAAGAGCATGTACCCTCTCCCCCTGCTCTCTGTGTGGTGGTTTCTGCTAACCTCGTTGGCTTTTGATTTTTTTCCAGTTGCTTTGGTGGTTTGGGGAACACCACTGGCGCATGGGGTCAGGCTGCCTCTGTGTCACTGAGCCTTCCTTCCTGGGCACAGCACTTTTAGCACGCTCACTCCAATTTGACCACCTCCTGGGCTCTGCTTCCTCTTGCCTGTTCTTGGCCAAAGTCTCAACACTGAGCATGCCCGGACAACTCCGGCTGAGTTTGGGGCTTGGCAAAGGGGGCACAGGCTCTGCCAGCCTGATGGTGCCCTCTATGTGTGAGAGCTTTGTCCCTAACTCCTCCATCCTGAGCCCTCATCTCTTCTAATTAAAGGACTACTCTGGCATTTTGACTTTTTCTGGTAGATCCTCTTTCTGTAACCCTCTGCGTTTTCTAAAATGAACTGAAATCCAGAAGGATGAGGGTCAATAGAGAATCAAAGGCTCTGTCTGGGGCAGAGATGTTTCCTTTCCTTCATTCTCGTCCCCTGGGCCCGCAGTGGGTCTGGGCCAGGGCCTGCTCACTGTGGGAGGGCCGTGTGTGGGCCTGGGGCAGGTGGAGGGCTGCTGCTGTTTTCTCTTACTCATTTCCTAGGTCTTCTTATCTCCTCTCTGTGTGGCTCTGGTGACAGGGACGATCCGTAAGGCTCAGAACCTTCTGAAACAGTATTCCCAGCATGGTCTAGATGGGAAAAAGGGGGGCTCTAACCTCATTCCTCTGGAAGGTAATCACCCCGTGTTCTCCTCCTGTTCCCTCCTCCTCCGCTGTGTGTTGCTCACTTGGCAGGGCAGAGCCTCCCCCAGGAGGGCCTCAGGGAAAACCCTCAGGGGAGCAGGGTGGGGACAACAGGTCCCTGATGCCACTTAGGCTTCAGCGGGCACAGGGACAGGTTTTCTGGCTCTCGGCCTGGTCCTTTCTGGCTGATGGCAGCTCTGCCCTCCCCGGGGCTTCCACTCCTCCCCTCCTTGTCTCTGTCCTTGTCTCCTGTGTGAACTCAGAGAAAGTCCCTTGTCTTGGGGCAGCCCTTTCACGCTCAGACCAGCAGTAGCAGGACCTAGCTGTCCAAGGCCTCCTGGCTGTCCCCTTTTTAGAAAAAGGAGTATATGCAGCAGGGGACAGGAGCCTGGAGAGGCCTATCCCTCCCTACCTCCAATATGAGGGACAGCCAGTTCAGCTGCCCAGGGGCACCAAAGAAGGTTGTCCCCTTTCACTCAGCAGTGACATTTCTCTAACTGGGGCTCTCCCCAGATATAAGCATCAGACCCTCTGCGTCTTACAAAGGTCTTCAGACATTCCTTGGTCCTTCCTCATGTTCCCTGGGCCTTAGGCTTGGGGAAACAAGTAGCCAAGGATGGTCCCAGGCACTCACTGGAAGTCAGGCTTGAAACGGCTGTTCCCAAGGTGATTTGAGGCAGAAGAGGGGCTCAGAGCCTTCCCTGATGCCCCCCTCCCTACACCCACCTCACATCCCCCTCCTGGAGCTGAAGGGCTTCTTCCCCATACCCCGAGGGGTAGCCGCCTGGCCCCTGGATAAACGCTGCTTGTGTTTGTGCGGCCAACGTCTCGCCAGGTCACGAGCATGATTTCCGAGTTAAGCACCTGTCTGAGGCCCTGAACGACAAGCACGGGCCACTGGCTGGTGAGTATGCAGCCCAGCCCAAGGGCCGCCGCTGTCACTGCCTTCACAGCAGGTCTTAGATGGCTTGCTCCTGCCTGGCCCAGAGGCCCACTTGGTGCTGAGGATGGGCCAGGCCTACTTGCTTCTCTCTCCATCCTCTCTCGGGCACCAGGACTCTGCCTCTGTGCAGATGGGAGTGACTGGCTCTCAGGGCCTGGGCCAAGGGGAGAAGCTGCTACTGCTCAGAAGGCAGGCAGAGAAGAAAGGCAGTTCCCTTGAGGGCAGGGAGCCCTGACATCTGACTCCTGCAACAACTCCACAATTCTGACCCTTGGAGCCTGTCCCTTGGCATGTAGGTCCAGGCTGTTTTATCTGCAGGATCCCCTGCCCTGGCCTCCATTGGTGGTGGGATCTAGTCTGCTCCTGAAGCAGGTGGCAGCCAAGTAGCCTTCCCTTGCTGGGGATTGCTTCCCTTTCCAGAAGCCTCCAAGGCCATGGCCCACCACCCTCTTATATATTCCAGAAGGCCTGACTAGGCTGGTAACTGCCTTCACAGGCCCAGCATTTTCCTAGATAGATGACCACAGTGCCCGCCTCCTGGGGGCAGGCAGTGCTACCTGCCCACCCCAGGCTTCCCTCTTTCAGGTACAGTTAGGAATCCTTGGACCTGGGGTCAGACCTGCGGTATCCAGGAAATTGATCTAGGGATCTCCTTCCTTATCCTTTTATCCCTCTCCCTGCCACCTCTAGAATCGATGCTCTAGGGACAAATACTATCTATGCAGGGCTGAAAATGAAGCCAAGACAAAGGCTGCGCTCAGCTCCTGTTTTTCCCCTTGAACCTGCTGGGGCCTGCTGGGGCCCTCACAGCTTTGGTCCTCTTCGCCATCTGCTGTGGGTCTGAGCTACAGGCCAGGAGCTGGGGAGACTCACATCCCCCAGCAGGGAGAGTGGCTGTCCCCAGACCAGCAGCTCAGGGGCACTGCTGTCTCCCCAGGGAGAGATGATATGCTGGATGTGGAGACTGATGCCTATATCCACTGCGTCAGTGCCTTTGTCAAGCTGGCCCAGAGCGAGTACCAGTTGCTGGCTGACATCATCCCTGAGCACCATCAGAAGAAGACCTTCGACTCCTTGATACAGGTCCTGCCACACCCCACCAGTGACAGCAGAGTCTTTTTTTTTTTGAGACTGGCGTCTCCCTTTGTCCCCCTCAGGAGGCTGCGCTGGCATCATAGCTAACAGTAGCCTCAAACTCTGGGGCTCAAGTGATTCTCTTGCCTCAGCTACTTGAGTAGCCAGAACTACAGGTTCCTGCCACAGACCTGGCTGTTTTTAGAGACATAGTCTTGCTCAGGCTGGTCTCCAATCCACCCGCCTGGGGCTCCCAGAGTGCTAGGATTATAGGCATGAGCCACCACACCTGGCTGTCACCATAGTCTTAAAGCCCTTAATTCCAGCCACCTCCCCCACCCAAGTGCCCTGGGGACCTCTGGTGGCTTGACACTCCCCTGCTCCCTACTACCCCTCTTATGCCATAGCACACTGGCTTCAACCCGCACCCCATGGGGTCCCTCACCACCCTAGCGCCAGCTCTCACCACTCTGCTCCTCCTAGGACGCGCTTGATGGGCTGATGCTTGAGGGCGAGAACATTGTGTCTGCTGCCCGGAAGGCCATCATCCGGCATGACTTCTCCACAGTGCTCACCGTCTTCCCCATCTTGCGGCACCTTAAGCAGACCAAGCCTGAGTTTGACCAGGTGCTTCAGGTATGCATGTGGGGAGGTTCTTGGGACACGGAAAAGGGGAATTCTTTTGGCCAACATGGCTGTCCTGCATCCCTCTCTGGGAGAACCTCATTTTCCTGCCCCTATACCTCTCCTGCAAGGTCAAAGGGAAGCAGCTCCTGCAGGGCCCTGGGGAAATCAAGACACTCACAGGGTAATTGGACGGGAGCAGGTAGCTCCCACATGCTGTGGAGTCTGGGCCCTGGGGCGGGGGCACAGCCAGAAGGATTTGCTTCCAGGCCCAGGCTGCCTGGAGGGTGTGCAGTGGTGTCTTCCTTAGGGCACTGCTGCCAGCACCAAGAACAAGCTGCCCAACCTCATCACCTCCATGGAAACCATAGGAGCCAAAGCGCTGGAGGACTTTGCAGACAACATCAAGGTGCCCTCCCTCTCTCCACTCCCAGCATGCAATGACCCGGCCCCAGGGACTCCTTCAGAGAGCAGGCCTCTCAGAGGGGCGGGTTTGCCCTGTGAGAAAGCTAGCTGTGCTGCCTGCCTCCTGTCAATACCCTTGAGCCCTGCTTTGCTTCCCTGGGGGCTCTGGGCCCTTGAGGAAGCCCCTCTCACTTTTAGTCCTGTCTTGCTCAGCCTTTGTACCTGATGGGTGTCCTAACACCTGTCTGCTAGGAGGTGGTGTCGTGGGCAGGCTGACTGGGCCGTGGGGTGGGCCTGAGGCTGCCGTAGGCTGTTTCAGAGAAGCAGAGGCTGAGGCTGCTTTTTCCACAGAATGACCCAGACAAGGAGTACAACATGCCCAAGGACGGCACTGTGCATGAGCTCACAAGCAACGTAGGTGCTACATGAGGACAACTGAGGAGGGGAGGCAGAGGAGGGTGGCCTAGAGTGGGCTCTAGAGTCAGTGACAGGGACCCACCCTGGCCCAGAGCAGCTTGTACCTGCATGGATGGCGAATACTTAGTATCTGCTGCAGACAGGGTCCTTCCTGGCAGGCCAAAGCCTGAAAGGTGAAGGATGAAGTTTCTAGCCATCTCTTTCCCTGGACTTGCCTGGGCTGGTCAGAAGGCTCACTGTGGGAGGCCAGCAGACTGGTGCTGCCACTTGATCTTCTTCCTGGACCTGTCATCTCCCCCTGCAGGCCATCCTCTTCCTGCAGCAACTTCTGGACTTCCAGGAAACAGCAGGCGCCATGCTGGCCTCCCAAGGTACTTGGCACCTCCCAACTGGTCACCTGGCCCCACTCTCCCACCTTGCCTAGAGATGTGTGGTTAGGCCCTGAAAGGCACTGAGCCCCTCTGGAAGGTCAGGAGGTTTCTCCAGTCTGTGGAAGAGTGAGGTATGGCCTTTGGGGAGAGCCAGAGCAAAACAGGGGGAGAATGAGGTTTGCCTGCACCTTCCGTGACTGGGCACAGGTCTCTCCCTTGGCCCCATTGACCGTCCTTGCTCTGGGAGCAGCACTAGCTGGTTAGAAGGTGCCCTTTCTGTCCCTGCCCCCCACCCAGCTGGCCTTTAAGCAGGTGGCATCTCAGAGCCAGCTAGGGGTCTTTCTAGAAGCCTGTGCCGTGGCACTGGTGCTCCGGAAGTCAGCTCATGGAAGTCAGCAAGGAAGAGGCCTTTCCAGGTCGGCCCGGGCTCTGAGGCCGTGGACCCTCCCCCCCCCCCAATCCGGGGGCATAGAGCCAAGGGATAGCCCCTGGCCTACGGTTCTCCAGATCTCTACTTTCCGGTGTGTCCCTGGTCTGCAGAGGCTTCTGCCCAGTGTGTCTTGCTGTGTGTATTCTGGCTGTCATGGGGAGATGTCTGCTGGACTCGGATTGACGTACTGTTTCTAACCTGTTTTTTGCACTTTGCATCTTTTTCCCTCCTTTGTCTCCCTCCGTCCCTTCTCTGTGCACTGCCTTTCACTCCGTAGTTCTTGGGGACACATACAATATTCCTTTAGACCCCCGAGGTAAGCAGTGTGGCTCTGCAGCCCCACCTTCCCCCTCCAATGCCTGGTGGGAGAGGGTCCCTGGGGATCGACTCGCAGGACCTACTAGGGAACAGGGTCAGAGAGGACATGAGTTCTCTCCGGGTACTCCCACCTCACCACTCCCTTCTTGGCCACTTTCTGTCTCCGAACTTATCAAGCAGCACGCTCAGGCCAACCCATGTGGCCTCCACTCAATGTAGGCAGCAGCTCCCCACTAATCAGAAGGCCTGGAAGGGGGGTATTGGGAGAGTAGGCTTTGGGGAGCCCATTCTAAAACTTGCTGTTGGCAAATGGGAAGAGTGGGCTTTGTAGACACCACCCAGGGTGGGTCAGGTGCTAGGGGCAGAGGTCTGGCATCCTACTCTTGTCCTGCCAGCCTTCCTGTTGATGTGGGCCAGGTCCATAACCACACCACCCATCATAAAGGGGTGGCTCAGAGTAACAGAAAAGAGTCCAGGGTCAGTGCCCCCTGCAGCAGGATGCAGCCCCACGGCTCAACAGACAGCCAACTCTGCCTCAGCATTGCTGGGTCCTATCTGCCCAGGGAAGCCCAAAGGCCTATCCCAGTGTTTCCTTGGGCTGTTCTTTGGGCTGGGGAATGGGCCATTGAGAGTCTCAGCTGCCATCACTGCCATAACAGGACTTTCCTTCTCACAGAGACTAGTTCTTCAGCCACCAGCTACAGCTCCGAGTTCAGCAAGCGACTGCTTAGCACCTATATCTGTGAGTGTCCACCCGGGCAGACCACAGGCCCAACGCCTGCTGCCCTGCCCCTTCCCATCCCTCTTTCTGTGCTCTCCGGCTATTCTTGGGTCCTTTCCCTGAGCCCCACCTGACCTTTGGAATTAAACCCAACCTCTAGTTCAGACACTAAGGGGAAGTGAGCTAAGGCCTCCTTAGGAAGGACCAGGCGTAATGAACAGGGGTCAGTTAGTGGGTCCTGGATTGGGTCATGTGGATCAAACTGTCATGCTGGGCATGGCCCCATCTCCCTGAACAGGTAAAGTCCTGGGCAACCTGCAGTTGAACTTGTTGAGCAAGTCCAAGGTGTATGAGGACCCAGCTCTTAGCGCCATCTTCCTGCACAACAACTATAACTACATCCTCAAGTCCCTGGAGAAGTAAGTGACCTGGGGCTGCTGGGCCATGGCAGTGCTGGCCCCTGCCCTCCCCAGTCTACTGCGCCTTCTGCAGCCTCCTTCTCTTGTGGTCAGAGGTGGAGGGGGCTTCACTGTTGTCCACCACAGGACGTGGGAGGAGGGTACGCCGTAGAGACCCTGAAGAACAAGGCAGAAGGAGGCCTCTGATGTTGCTGCAGAGGATGGCAGCCTTTGGGCCGAGGAACAAATTCTATCTTGGTCTTGTCTACCCCGCCCAGGTCTGAGTTGATCCAGCTGGTGGCTGTGACCCAGAAGACTGCTGAGCGCTCCTACCGGGAACACATTGAGCACCAGATCCAGACCTACCAGCGCAGGTCAGAAGCGGGCCCGCCTCCCTCACCCCACCCCTGTGCCCACCACTCACTCTTCTCACACCTTAGGACACTGGGCCCTCTGGAGTGGTCTCAGTAATGGGAACTGGTGCCTGTGGGCCCCAACCCTCCACTTGTTTTGTAATCAAATTCATGAGGTAGGGAGAGAAGCCTTCTACCACCTGCTCCCTATGGGGCCACTATGGCTAGCTTCTTTGAGGGTGGTCTGCCAGGTGTCAAGGTGAAGAACAGTTGAAGAGCTGACAGTCAAAGATGGGGTTGACGTTAGCCCAAGAGAAGAGCAAGGTTGCGAGAGCACTTGAACTTGGTACCGCATGCTCTGTGGTGATCTGTCTAGTCCTCTTTCCTCCTTGCTGTTTCTTCCCTTCAAGTGTCTCCCTCTTCTTTCCCATCTATCTGTCCCCCATACCCACCTTTCTTCCTCACTTGTTTCTCCATTCTAATGATATCCATAAGTGGTATAGTTGAGAGTATTTGTTCAGCTTCTTGAATGCTCAATCTTTCCTTACATTTTCTAATTTCAAAAGAGAGCAGGTTAAACATTTTCTGTTCCCAAGGAAAAACATCTCAGTCATTTTGCTTACTTGTGACTGGGATCAATTTCTGCCACCCCCCCTAAGTAGATAAAGAGATTTAAAAAAAAAAAAAAAAAAAAGCAAGCCACAGAAAAGCAGCAGCTGCCCGAGTTTGTCCCTCCTCTGTCCTCACGCTTCTCTTCTCCTATCTGGCAGTTGGTTAAAGGTGATCGATTATATCGCAGAGAAGAATCTACCTGTATTCCAACCAGGAGTCAAGGTGGGCTAAGGCTTCAGCTGGGAAGGGGTGTCTGGCAGGTGGGATATTTTTTGTCATGTCTCTGGGAAAAAAAATGGACAAGCGTCCCTCAGAAAGCAAAAGATGCATGTGGCCATCAGGGCAACAGGAGAAAGGATGGGGCTGGCGATATTTTGAGAAGGGTAGGGAGTCCTGCTCTGAGGAAAGTTTTCTCTGCCATCTCTCTTGCCTCCCCAGCTCCGGGACAAGGAACGGCAGATGATCAAGGAACGCTTTAAGGTAAGTCAGATCCTGTTCCCTCTGCCGCTGCTGCTGCTGCTGCTGCCGCCACGCCACCACCACTGTGTTGAGGCAACACAGACTCCAATGTCTGTTTCTGGGTCCCTCTCTTTTCCACCTTTTTGGTGGCCAGGGCTTCAATGATGGCCTTGAAGAGTTGTGCAAGATCCAGAAGGCCTGGGCTATTCCAGACACAGAACAGAGGGACAAGATTCGCCAGGCTCAGAAAAACATTGTCAAGAAGACCTACGGGGACTTTCTGGACAGGTGAGATACCACCTGCCCCTCCTGCCCATGCTGCCCATTCCCCAGCTGGGCCTCTGTGTGCTCCTCCTCATCAAGGAAGAAAGAAGGTGGTGGGTCTGGGCAGCAGATCTGGTGCCCTGGGCTTTGGGGTAGACTAGACAGGGACATCACTCAGGGCCACTCCATGCCATTTCTGAGACTCCATCAGGAATGCCTTAGGCTGAGGGTGGCCCTGGGAGCAGGGCAGCCTTTCCCTCCACCTGACTGCAGTGCCTGGTCAGGTTTGGCAACGTGTCCTTCACCAAGAACCCTGACAAGTACATCAAGTACCAAGTGGAGCAGGTGGGCGACATGATCGATCGCCTTTTCGACACCTCGGCCTGAGCCTGCTCCCATCCCTACCTGGTTCCACCAGACTAACCATGTCATTGGACAGATAAACCAGTGTTAACTTGCCTCCGGGCTGGGTGAGTGTGAAGTCCTTTGGGATAGAAACCTGTCTTCACTGCCCTATCCAGGAGCCCTGTCCTTGAGCCCTCTAGTCCTGGTCTCCATTCCTTCCCTGCAGCCCTCATTTCCAGCCAAGCCAGCACTCTCAGAATGCTGGAGTCCGGCTCGGCGCCTGTGGCTCAACAGGCTAAGGCACAAGCCACATACACCTAAGCTGGCGGGTTCGAATCCAGCCCGGGCCTGCCAATCAACAATGACAACTGCAACAAAAAATGGCCGGGCATTGTGGCGGGCGCCTGTAGTCCCAGCTACGGAGGCAAGAGACTTGCTTGAGCCCAGGAATTGGAGGTTGGTGTGAGCTGTGATGCCACGGCACTCTATCCAGGGTGACAGCTTGAGGCTCTGTCTCAAAAAAAAAAAAAAAAAAAAGAATGCTGGAGTCCTTTCACACCCTGGGTTTTGTAACCCTGATGGCTTCTGAAACAGGAAAGAAGAGAAGGAAGACAGAGCTGTGATGTCACAGCACTCTACCCAGGGCTACAGCTTGAGACTCTGTCTCAAAGACAGAAGGAAGAAGGAAACCTGTACCCACAGCAGCTGCCTCTGTACCAGGAATAGGAGAGCAGAACAGCCCTCCCTCCAGCAGCTTCAGAGCCAGGGGCAGAGAATTCTCCCTTCAGCCCAGAATATGGGTAGGGTTTAGAGGAGCAGCCAGAGGACCTGGAGGAAAAGAAGTCGGGGTCGACCTGCTCTACTGGATTTAGTGCAGGAAACACATTTGCATCACCCACTGTCATGAGGTCTGGGGACAGTCCATCTCCCAGGGGTCCTCCAGGTAGCTGGGGGTGGAACTGCTCACTTGCTGTTCCCTCTGAGGTCCAGCACACCACAGGAGATGTTTGGAGAAGTTCTGACCATCCCATGGCCTGCCTTGCAGGCCCTTGTCCCCCAGCCCAGCACAGTGCCCCTGGGCTAAGGCAGTGGCCACAGAGAGAGAAGCCAGGCTGCCTGCGCGTGGCTGTGAGACTGATGTGCAATGGGAAGACGTTAAGGAGCAAAGTAAGGATCAGTGGCAGGAAGTAGGGTGCCATCTACATGGGATGAGAGGGAACAGCCCAGCTCAGTGAAGACAGACCCTTGAGGTGTACCTGCACTCAGGATACATTTATTCCACTATTCTTGTATGCTAACAGGGAGAGCTCAGGGGGGTTTAGCTTCCCCGGTGTTGGGGAAGAGAGCAGCCTTCCTCTTCTCTCTCCAGAGATGTGCATCCTAAGGTCTGCTCGATTACAGCCTGGGCTGCCTGCCGTGGGGTGCAGCCTCCCCAGGGGCTGGGTCGGACTTGCACGCTGCCCACATCCAAACTCCAGCAAAGATGAATTGGCTGCAGGCCACCCCAGCCATATACACAAGGAAGAAGATGTGGTCGACAATCTCAGGCCAGCTCCTCCTAGAACCCTGGATGCCTCTGGAGGCTTCTGTGCAGGGAGATGCAGGGAACAGAGCTGTTCTGGGCTCCCCCACCATGAGTAGAAGGGTTAATGCCAGGTGTTGTCAGCCTTTATCTCTCCCTTCCTTAGAGTTTCAACTAATGAAAATTGGAGTCCAGCCCCTTCTACACTACTTTCAGTTGAACAAACACCCTCCTGGAGAGGCTACTGAGCTACTGGCGCTGGGCCTGTAAGAGGGACTTTATTTAACAAATGAAATCAGTGTAACCTAATTCTTTGTACCCTCAATGAATCCCAAACAAAAAAGAGAAAAGGGCAGCGCCTGTAGCTCAGTGGGTAGGGCACCACCCACATACATGGGGGCTGGCAGGTTTGAACCCAGCCGGGGCCTGCTAAACAAAACAACAACAAAAATAACCAGGCATTGTGGTGGGTGCCTGTAGTTCTAGCTACTTGGGAGGCTGAAGCAAGAGAATTGCTTAAGCCTAAGAATCTGAGGTTGCTGTGAGCTGTGATGTCACAGCACTCTACCCAGGGCTACAGCTTGAGACTCTGTCTCAAAAAAACTCCAAAAAACGAACAAGATGAAAATTGGAGTCTAGCCCCTTCTATGCTACCTTCAGTTGCTACCTAAACAAAGAAGGTTTAGGTCATCTGGGCTTCTGGGAAAGCCAAGCTTGCTCCCTGTTACAGGCCTACTTCTTCCGAGGGAGGACATGGAGGCAGCTAGGAGCAGCAGAGCCAGCAGGGTGAGTGCAAGGAGCCTCTCCATGCCTGGTCACCCTAAGCCCTGACCTCAGCCTGGCAAACAGCCTGCCAGCTCTGCCTATCAAACCTGCTCCTAGGCCTATTCTTCACCAGCCCCTGTGCCTGGGATTAGCCCCTGCCCACCTTCAGGAGTAGGCCCTGGGTTCTTGCGATCTTGCTGTTCCCCTCTCAAGGCTGTGCTGGGGCTGCTGTTAGCCTTGAGGGTGGCCTGGGCCAGCAGCCCAGCCATCAGCACAGTCTCCATGGTACTGAGGAAGAGCAGCAGCAGCAGGACGGTGAAGAAATAAACTAGAGGTAGGAGGGAGGGATAGTCAGGGGCCAGGCCCTCTGTCTCTAGTACCCAGTGAGCTAAGCAAAGGGACCCCAGACTCAGGTAACAGCAGGTGGGAGAAATAAGGCCAGCCAGGTAAGAGTGGGCCTGCCCAGGCCCAGGGAGGGGCAGGGCTTACTGAGCAGTGGGTTGCAGGATGAGGAGCTGGGCAGGGCCTGCACCAGGGAGGAGTGGAAGACCAGGTAGCCCAGGAGCAGCGTCACCTTGTAGGCAATGCGCTCAGTGGCCTGGACAGGCAGCAGTCCCCCACACACGTCAGCCAGTAGCAGCGCCTCTGCAGGCACCAGCAGAGCTATGATGGACTTCAGTGCTGTGTTTTTCAGGCTCAACTGAAAGGGAAAAGCCAGGGCTTTCTAGGTGGTGTGGAGATGGGCAGTGAGGAGTTAAGCCTCTGGCTACACAGCCCTTTGCCTCCACCTGCATCGGGCCCCTGTCAGACCAATCCTGACTTGACTCACCGTCAGCTGGAAGCAGGGCACCAGCTGCTGGTGTGGGACTTGGGTTGACAAGTTGTGAACTACATACTCCCTCTTGACACTCACAATCTCGTTCACGGCATGGGCCTGGAACTCCAGCTCCATCACTGAGTGGGATGGGAGTGAGGACTGTGAACTAGGAAAGAGGGATCCCTGCCCCCATATATCTCCTGGGAGTAGGGCTAGAAGCAGACTGGGGCCCAATGAAGTCTCAATGAAGACTTCTGATGGCTTGTGGGGAGCTGACTTGGAGCTCTCATAGGAGGGCTCCCCAGAGCTTCCCAATGCCTCTGGTGTTTTGCAACACCCCTAATTGTCTCCAAAGGAAGGTCTTTGTCAGATTCATAGGTGAATTTTCATTATAAAAATAAAGGGACTTTGCCCCACTTCATGGAGGTGGGAGTGATCACGGACTCATCCACCAGTATTTTATCTCCCACCTGAAATATTAGTGTCCATGGGGCAGCAGCTGTGCTGTCAGGGAGGAGAAGGGTACAGAAAGGGGAGGGCTTCTCTGCCAAATTAGACATCACCACCTTAGCTGCACCTCCGATTTCCAGGAAGGAGGCCCAGAGGTTCTGGCCTTGGTGCAAGGGGCCTGGCTACTGTGTTAAGTCCTGGCTGTAGAGAGAGCAGTTGCTCCGGGGAGAAGGGATAGCTGAAGTCTCCTAGACCCACAGCATTGTGGACCTGCCACAAAATCTAAGTTTGGAGCTGTGACCCAGAGGAAGACCATGAGGCCAGTGGAGAGCAGAGAACAATGAGGTGGGTGGGGTATGCTGCACCCCTAAGCCTGGGGGTAACTGCTGTGAACTTAGACCTGGGAGGCCCCCTCCTCTCCACCCTCACCCCTCATCCCGCCCTGTCAGCACCAGTGTTGCTGAAAGCATAGAAGCTCAGGCTGCAGTGACTCTGGTCCCGGGGGTAGTGGAGGAGGTCAAAGTTGCAGTTGGTCTCAGTGGTGAGGGCCAGGTTGAGCTTAACGTGGCCATCCTGGTCCACTCGGGCCTGTGGGCTCAGGTCCCTCCAGTCCACCCAGAGCCTGTGGGGAGAGGTGCCAAAACCAGAGGCCCAGCCTCTTCTTGGACTGGGGTGAGAGAGACCCCAACATCCCACCTCCAAGCCTAGCTGCTGGCAGGGAAAGGGGAGCAGGGAGCAGTGGAGGCGTTCTGCCATGCAGTAGTCTGGCAGGACCACCTGGGAGGAAGGTTTGCTAAGACGTCCCCCTAGACTCTAGATGGAGGAAAGGAGGTGGATGTATACAGCACATTACTCAGAGAGGAATTCCTGCTCACTTACGCCTCCAGGATGGTGAGTCTGGGTGTCCAGAGCGAGTCCTGGGGCAGTGTGACTGCACGCCGTGGGTGCACACTAGTGTTCCAGGCCAGGCGAGGGTCCAGCCAGGACTGGAAACACAAGGATGACACTGAGGATCCCGCTTGCCATATGTCTGCCTTTTTTTTTTTTTGAGACAGAGCCTCAAGCTGTCGCCCTGGGTAGAGTGCCATGGCATCACAGCTCACAACAACCTCCAATTCCTGGGCTCAAGCGAGTCTCTTGCCTCTGCCTCCCAAGTAGCTGAGACTAGAGGCGCCCGCCACAACGCCCGGCCATTTTTTGGTTGCAGCTGTCGTCGTTTGGCGGGTCCGGGCTGGATTCGAACCCGCCAGCTCAGGTGTACGTGGCTGGCGCCTTAGCCCGTTGAGCCACAGGCTCCGAGCCATGTCTGGCTTTTTATTTATTTTATTATTATTATTATTTTTTTTTTTGAGACAGAGCCTCAAGCTGTCCCCCTGGGTAGGGTGCTGTGGCATCACAGCTCACAGCAACCTCCAACTCCTGGGCTCAATGATTCTCCTGCCTCCACCTCCCAAGTAGCTGGGACTACAGGAGCCCGCCACAACTCCCGGCTATTTTTTGGTTGCAGTTGTCATTGTTATTTGGAGGCCCCGGCTGGATTCAAACCCACCAGCTTAGGAATATGGGGCTGGCACCTCAACCGCTTGAGCCACAGGCGCCGAGCCATGTCTGCCTTTTAAAGCTTGGAGGTTGATAAAGGGCAGTCCTGAGCTGGACTCAGCTGGGTCCTCCCATCCCACCTCCCCTGGGAGGGGAGCTCACCATCTGAAGCAGCAGCACAGAGGACACTGTGTACCGAAGGATGTCCTGGGAGAGAGGGCAACGTGTCACCTCAGAGGTAGATGCTATGTGACAGAAGGCAGATCACCCCAGCAATAGGCCATGCTTAGTCCTACCCTCTCCCCAGTTCAGCACTTGAGGCCCATAGCTTGGCAGCACTTACCACATTAAAAACATTGGACACGAACACCTGCACAGCCACAAGCAGGGGTGCACTCCCATTGTTTGGAATCTGGATGGTTTCCTCAACCTCCTGGGACAAGTTGAGGTGGAAGACGGGTGGCCAGACTGAGGGACAAAGGCTGAGATCATTCAGATACCCTGAGGCCCAAATCTCAAAGCTTATGACCTTACACCCTCTACTTACCGGGCTCCAGCCTTTGAAAGTTGTGCTCCTGGACCAGGGGCTGGGTGATGCCAAGCCCCGGGGAGGCGAGATGGAGCAGAAGCCACAGGGCTAACATCAGTGTCTACGTGGAGCAGTGGTGCCTAAGCTACCACCTATCTTCTAGTCACTTCTCTGGCAGTTGAGCAGTTGACCAGAGGCAGCTGCTCTGTGCAAGGACCCCAGGACTTTGGACTTGGTAACCCCCACCTTGGTTCCGCAAACACACAAGCACAAAGCCAAAGCCTCAGCCCCACCCACCCTGCACCTGCCTAGGCGTCCCTGTGCCGCTCTATTTCCACCACCTGGAACCCATCATCAAGCTCAAAGCCTGCTGAGGGGGGGACCAGGCATGTCTGGGACCTCCATCTCCCCCTTATTTGGTCCTTCCAGTCAGGGCTGCAGGCTTCCCCTGCATTTCAATGGCTGGCAACAGCCTAGCTAGGAAACCAAACCCTTGGTCAAAGTGCCCTGTGCCCAATGATATGAGATGGGACATCCTTGAGAGTTTCCCTGCGTCTCTTTAAACCTGGAAAGAGCCTTACCTCAAGAACACTGGGGATAGGTAGAGGCCAGCTCATGAGCAAAGACCTGGTGCATTGCTGCTGCTCCTCCAGATTCTCTGCTTGCTCCAGCCCAGCCCAGCAGTGCCTTAGAGTCACTGCTGTGCTCCCACACCCCAACCTGCTGGGGGTAACATTCCTGGTCCCAAGGAGAAACTGAGCTACTGGAGACCTGACCCCTACCCAGCTACAGCCAGAGAAAGGAAAGCCAAGGCCAAAAGTGGGTGAGGCTTGACTGGGCTGCCCAAATTCAAAGGAGCCCTAGGAGCTGAAGCAGGCAAGGACCTACCCAGGGCACTGGACACTTATCCTCGCAGCAGGCAAGGACACGCCAGTGCACAAAGGTGACTAGGAACACACAGAATGTCTGCTTCTGTCATTGACGACTTTATTGACCATGTTTAAATACTTTGCCTGTCTCTGTCACCCACATTGGTGGCTGCTGGGGTTCTGCCATGTATATATATACAGCTGGCGCTTCAGATGCAAGGAGCCTTCAGTCTTCCCCCAGCATCCCCCAGCCTCAGGGATTTTTATGCAGATTGTGACCTGGCTGCCTTTACTGTTGGCAGCTCTCTTTCCCGGTAGCTCGGCAGAGGGCCTTGCACCCGCTCCTCAGGAGCCCGCTGCTGAGCCCCCAAGGCTCCTATTGAGCCTGAAGATAGAAATGCGGAGCTACAGCTCATCACTGCATGTGAAAGGGCTTGTTCGCTTTATTAACAGACAAAACTCTTCCCCCACGATCCCCAACCAATGACTGCAGCCCTTTAAACATCCAAGCTAAGTGCCTTCAGGTCACATTAACTGTCAGGATGCTGTCGTCTGCCTTTTGGTCCCTCAAGGAAGGGCCAGGGACAGGGCTCAGGGGTGCATGGCTGGGGAGCGCTGGACCGCCTCGCTCACGTGCGTCAGGTCTGTGGACTCGTGCTCCAGCATGCTGCCGCTGTGGGCGCCCTGCGCGGCAACGCACACGCGGCCCGAGGCTCGGCGCGGGACGCGGCCCAGCAGACCAGCGCAAATCTTGCGGAAGCCCTTGCGGAAGTGCTTGGACACCAGCGCGTAAACGATGGGGTTGACGCAGGAGTTGGCGTAGGAGACCAGGTGCGAGAGGATTCGCAGCGCGTAAGTGGCGCGCGTGAGCGGAAAGCGGCCGAACCACACGCAGAGGATGAGCGCGTGGTGCGGCATCCAACAGATGCAGAAGAGCGCAGCCACGATGAGGATCATGCGCGTCACCTTGCGCTTTGCGCGCCGGGCACCTGAGCCTGCGGCCACCGGGTCGACGGCGCGCCAAAGGTAGCGCAGGGTGCGCGCGTAGGTCAGGCTCAGGACCAGCACCGGCAGCAGGTAGCTGAAGACGAAGGTGCAGAGGTCCATGGCGCGGCGGCGCGGCGCGCTCCACGCCGGGTGGCACACGGTCAGATTAGCCAGCTGCGACTGGCGGTAGTAGCTCAAGTAGGGCCCGGAGAAGAGCAGCGACAGTCCCCAGATGAGCCCGATAGCTGCCAGCGCGTTTCGAGGCGTGCGCAGCTCTCGGGAGTGCAGCGGGTAGCGGATGGCCAGATACCTGGGGTCAGGCCCGGGAGGGAGGCATCAGACGAGCTGGGGAATCACGCTGAGGGCCGCGACCCCTGCACCTTGGGGGCCCACACTTGTTCTTGAGGAAGGTCCCTAAAGCAAGGTCAGACCTCACATGCCGGAAGCGTGTCCCACGCGTCCCAGGCCTCTCAGTGGAGCCTAGTGGTGGGGAGCCGAGACCCGCAGCAGGAAAGGTGCTTGCATCCAGGCCACTCTTCTGCTCTTCCCGGGATAGTGACCACTGACTCCCCCCGGATGGGCACCCCAAAGCCACCGAGGACTAAAGGTTGGAGAACTGGCTATGGGGCTCCTGGAAGCTGTGATTACCCACCAGTGAGGGTGCCCCAGAAGTAGGACCCAGACGCATAAGGCTCTAGCAGATAGCCTGCGGAAGACATGTGGGCAAGGGACAGCCTCTCATAGAGTCCCTAGAAATCGGAGCTCTGTGGTTCCACCAGTGCGCTTGGAACGACAATCCGCACTCAGTGGAAATGGGAGATGTGTGGGGAGTCTGCCTTCTCTCGTCTGCTTTTCTAGGGAAGGTCCCCAGCGAGGGAGGCAGATACCAGAGTCAGACCCAGATTCCCTTCCCAGGAACCATCCTAGTGTCCTTTTAAGCCCCACCTGAGTCCTGCGCTCTGCAGACGTGTCACTCCTCCTCTGGCTGTGGAGGGACAGCCGCAGGGCCTGCTCCTCACACACCTGGAGGTGGGGCTCAGAGAGGGCTGGGACTGAGTTAGGGACCCTCGGGGGCGCTCGTTCACACTTTGGAGCGGGTCCTCTAGAAAGACCCAAGTTCCACAGTCCGTACCGGAAGCGACTGCGCCAAGCAACCAAACCATGGTTTTGAGGCGAGTGCTGTGGAGGCGCCTGAGGTTGGCTCTAGGAGACAGATGGTGCGCTTCGCGCTCGCAGCGACTGGGCAGCTCTGCGCAAGTTACTTACGGACTCGATCTCTTCCACAAATTGCGCACAGAATTTCTCCCATCCCAGCCTCACGGGGGCATTAAACTCTTCGCAGCGGGATACGCTGAGCATTGTCAGGGGCAGGCAGCGCTGGAGGAGCACAATTCTCCAGGCTGGGAGGCCCCAGGACGAGGATGCGCCTAACCACAGGCCCCGTTCTGCCCTCTCTTTTCCCTCCTCCATGCCTGCTCTCTTTCTCTCTTTCCAGTCGCTTTGCCTTCTTAGTGTCCTCTCCCACACTCTGTGTGTCCCTCCTCGATCGCAGGGTCCCGCCTTGCTCTCTAACCCTCATGCCTGTGTGCCCACCTCCCAGAGAAGCCAGGGCGCTCGCTCACCTGTCCAGGGAGACGGCGGCCAGCGTGAAGCTGCTGGCGTGCATGGTGAGGAAGATGAGGAAGTGCACGGCCTTGCAGAGCAGGGAGCCGAACACCCAGCCGTCCAGGGTGTAGATGGTGGCCTGAAAGGGCACGCAGCACAAGATGAAACACAGGTCGGCCACGCCCAGGTTAAGGATGAACAGGTTGGTGGTGCTGACGGCCTGGCCGCCGCGCAGCAGCACCGCCAGCACCAGCGCGTTGCCCACGGTGCCCACGAGGAAGATGAGCGCGAAGAGCAGCGGTACGATGACCGCCTCGGGCTGCCAGCCGTCCCCGCCGTCCACCTGGCTCGCGTTCTCGGCCCTGGGGCCGCCGGAGCTGTTCATGGTGGCGTCACACCCGACGCTGCCCAGCCGTCTGGGTCTCGGTGAGCGTGCAGCTCCCGCAGCGGGGTTCTGCCTTTGCAGCGTGCGGCGCGACTCCGGAGGCTAGCGGCAGGCAGAACGTGCCTCTTGGTGTCCGGATTGGGTGGCGGGGTGGGGGTGGGGGCGCTCTGAGGTGAAGGGGAGGAGCGAGCAGCCAGAGAGTGGGATTGTCCCCAGCGGCGGCAGGCCGCTCTAGGGAAAGGGATACCGAGTGGCCCCAGCGCGCGGCGTCTCACCCCGAAGGGGTCTGGTTTTGCGTTCCGGTTCTCGGGTCCGGGCTGTTCTGGGCTGCGCCGGCAAAGTGACTTCCCGGGCAGATGCCTGAGTGGTGGAGGGACCGACCCAGTGTCCTGTGTGCTGCGTGGGCAAGGAGCACCCGCCCGGAGCCCCACGCCGTAGCGCTTCGTGCAGCTTGGCGGCTGCGCCACACCCCCCAGAACCGTGTTGAAAGAGTTCTAGTCTGGCCCCTGGGGTGTAGGAAGAGGTGACACCGGGCGGAGGTGGGGGTGGGGGCAGTTTTCCAGAACTGCAAGCCAGAGCGCAACGGCCTTCACGCCTCTGCCCATTTCTAATTCCAGCGAGCACCGGAACTCAGTTCCCCCGGAGCA